>BMAV01006538.1:296092-314580 GCA_019973955.1 Trichonephila inaurata madagascariensis | reverse complement strand
ATGTTCCAATTTAAAAATTATAGAGAAAGGAAAAATAACATAATTATTATGTTATTTTTCCTTTCTCTATAATTTTTAAATTGGAACATATTGCAAAATGCGGTGGCTGCTTAGAAGACAAAATATAGATATCAGCTAAATATAGAAAAAGAACTTAGAGAGTCAATTTCTAATCATAAGCATTCCTTTGAAAAACTTTGCTCTGCAAGACAAGCCCATGGAAGTCGCTAATACTTATTAAACTTGTTCTTAATTTAATATTAATTAATTAGTTATGAAATACTCTATGCAGCACACACACACACACTGATACATTAAAAGTATACTGGCTGAAGTAACCGTTCTTTGCACGAGATCATTTATAAGAAAATAAAACATTATTAATATAATCACTGAATTGTAAAGAGAGTAAAGCTGAGTGCGCGACAATGTTTACAAAAATGTAAAATGAATTTTTTTAAATGATTGCTCAAATTATAATTATTTTTAAGCGAACTGTTATTTTAAGCCTCACAGAATTAGCATTTAGAATTGATGTTGAATAATGAACAATAATATAAAATTCCGGGGAAGAATAATTGCATTATTTTTAATATTTAAAGCGAAAAGACTTCAACATGTTTTAACCATGGAGCAGGCGTGCACTCGATACTAATGGTCGAGCGGGGTTATTGAGTCCCCCCAATCCTTTTTTTATAATTATTTTTATAGTACACAATATAAAAATCGTAATTCCAGTGGATAATTTAATTAAGAGAAAATATACTTACCTACTTTCAAGGACTTTTCAATTTTTCTTTGATAATTTTAGGAAAAAATCCAAGAAAACTGAACTAAAATTTTTCAAATGTGCGTGACCTTAAAAATAGACACAAATCACAGACACTTTTCGCTAACGTTACAGGAATGTTATTTGCAGGCAAAACTGTCATATTTTGTTCAAGTTAAATTTTACTGTCCTTTGATGGTCGACAAATAGCATGTTGAACTTTTGCTTGCTTGTGTGTTTTTGACAAAGCAAAGTGTGTCTTCTGATACTTATGGCTTCATATTTTAGTTGATGGAGTTCTTTTGGTAGAATTTGAAAATGTTTCTTTCGTTTCATGTTCATCGCTTTTCTCAAATTAACTTTAACATGCATTATTTCAGCAGGTTCATCCCTTTTTTTTTTATCAGTTTTAACTTCTTTCAATAGAGATCAAAGATGCCCATTTCTTTATTTACCAAACATTTACTTGCTCATCATTCTCATTTACCAAACCACAATAAGTCGTACAATAAGGCAATCAAAGCCACTAATTTATTCATGGGGGGGGATGTAGCATGAACACAGAAAATATTTTGGAAAAAAAGTGATCGCACCGGGAATTTAGTCAAAACAAGTACCTTAACATTGTAAAAAAACGTTTGTCATTCCCAAAAAAGAGGGAGATATGGGACAAGTATATTTTAGCTCACGTTAAGAGGATAGTGTCAGGGACATTAGTAACAATTAAACAGTTTCGCCAGAATTACCGATTTCGTGCACTCTGTGCTCGGCGTGACCACTCCCGGATTAAAAATGTATTTATTACAATATGGATGTTTTAAAAAAATTGTGTAAAACGTTTTTCATTATGCTTTATATGTTTGGGAATACTCATAAAAATAAATCTTGGCCAAGTAATCCTTCAAAGTGCTCTCTGTGCTTTTCCAAAAATCATAAAAATATTTTACAAGGAAAAAAGCGCAGCAGAAATAGTTTATTTACAACTTCCCTAAATGAAAAAACTAATACATAAGAACAGGGACGTAACTAACCATACAAGTAAGTTCGAAGGTCAAACCGCAGCAAATACATTCTGCTGCCTACAGCTGATTTACAATATTTCAATAATGTAATAGTGATGAATTTTTTATCTTCCTAAAATTTTTAGTATCAAAGATAGCTAATGAGGTTTTGAAGTAGAAGCTTT
The DNA here is from genome assembly GCA_019973955.1 of Trichonephila inaurata madagascariensis. NCBI lineage: Eukaryota > Metazoa > Arthropoda > Arachnida > Araneae > Nephilidae > Trichonephila > Trichonephila inaurata. Next base: position 312,625 of record BMAV01006538.1, on the reverse strand, counting down.
TATTTTTGATGACGTAATATCGCAGATGGTATATATAAATTATATCAGTGTAAATGTGTATTTTTTTTATTATGTCAGAAAGTATTTTGTTTTACTTCATTCCAGTAAATAAATTTTTTTAATCTTTTATTTTCGATATGCTCGCGCCCCCCTCGTAGGTTTATCGCCCCCCAGGGGGCGCTCTCCACAGTTTGAGAATCACTGGATTAGGGGATCAATTTAAAACTATACGAGAATTTGGTGGAGGAAAGTCATCAATATACATTCCATCTGTTCTCCCGTCGTAATATACTCAATTTAACACTGCGTACCACACAGTATAAGGTTTCATCATTTTGGAGCTATGTATTGCATTAACAATATAGATAGTAACATGAAGGATAAATCTCAAATACTTGGGGAAATTTTGAATTTATTATCTAATCAATGACGATTCGTATATTTCTCCGAAACGATATCTAACCACCTGCTGTTGTTGTTGTTTTCCTTTTTAACTGATCCTCTCAATGTTATTCTGCCTCTCACTTACTGTTTTAGCGGTGAAGACCAATATTTGTGAGTTTTAACCGATTACTCTCTTTTTATTGTTTGCCTTCTTACGACATCGATCTTGTAGGTATTTCGCTGCTTTAATTAAAGTTTAATTACGAAAAATCATTTAATTGCTGACTTCAACAATTTAAATTACTATAAAACGACAAATTAACTGTAAAATTCATAAGAATTTCGTAACTTAAATTGTCAGCATCATACAAAAATTTGCTCAAGAGCTTCTTTTTCATTAATCGTTTCTGTTCTTTAACCATAACTTTTACATCCTATTTTAAAATTTTATACAATGAAATTATTTGTGATTTGCATAGATGTAATTAAAAGAATTACTTTTATTTTAAAATAAAAATTTAAAATAATTCTGTCTAAAACATACATAAGTATATCGAATTTATCTCATAAACTTATAATGAAAAACATATATTCTATTTACGAATTTTTTTCAGTTCCCAAAGTGGTCTATATTGATGACCTGCTAGGGGTCCATGTCAACGAAAAAAATTGAGGGTCCTTGAGGTGTTCATAGGGGTCTACGACAGTGGCTCTGGTTTAAGCAGGTCATGACTTTAATTTTGGTTTTCAATGAATGGAATAATTCACATACACCAGTGTTTCTCAAACTGTGGGGCGCGCCCCACTAGGGGGGCGTGATAACCCTACAAAGGGGGTGCGAGTATATCGAAAAGTCGGAAACAAACATTATTTAAAAAATTATTAATTTACTGAAAGAAAGCAGAAAAAATAGTACATTTTGACTTGATAAAAAATAAAATACACATTTACACTGATATAATACACTTATAAATGTATCAGTACTGCACCATGTATTTCATAATTAATTTAACAGTACCAAGTCAACAACAAGTTTAAAAATTACCATTGCCTGTATGGGCACGTCATCAAATTATATACAAATTTAATACTATCTTAATAATTTGTACGGTTTATAATTAAAGTCGTATAGTAGAGATTTACATTAAAGTATATTATTATTGAATTCAATACACTATTGTTGTATGTAAGGGGGGGGGCGATGAAAATTATGATTGGAAATTGGGTCACGAGTATAGAAAGTTTGAGAAGCACTGACATACACAGATGTTATCTATTTACTTACATAATACTTTTTTTATACAATAGATACATCAATTATTTATTTACAGTATTAAAATTAGTGAGTAAACAAACGTGTCAATCTGCTTATGGGAAACTATGTTCTCACGATCCGTTGAACGCAGCAGCATGTCAAAGAAATTTTTAAAAAAATGGAAAATAATCCAATAAATCCATTTTGACCATTTAAATTTCAAAATTATAACTAATTAAAAATATTTAAATGGATAATTGGCCAACCCTTGGAATGCACACTATCGTGCAAAAGCTCAGAAGGACTGCAAGGGGGGAAGAATTTCCGATACTTCCATCGTTTATGAAACTGCCTCCTTTCCTTTCGTACGAAATCAGAGTAAAAATCATTTCGTAATCTTATAAGCCCTTTATTTCACAAGAACAAGTTATAATTTTTTAAAAAAAAAATAACGATTTTTGCAGTTTTTGGCGATATTTTTCTAAAATAGCGTTACTCAAACTGTGGGGCGCCCCCCCCCCTTGGGGGCCGTAACAGCTCTACGAGGGGGCGCGAGCATATTGAAAAGACGAAAATAAAATTTTGTTTAATTAAATTTGTTTGTTTACTTTCAGTAAATTAAAAAATGCATTCTGACATAATAAAAAATAAAATACACTTTTACACTGATATATTACCCTTATAAATGTATCAGTGCTACACAATGTATTTTATAATTAATTTAATAGTACAAAGTTAAGAACAAGTTTAATAATTATTAGTGACCCATGAGCTGGTCATATGTAAAATTATATACAAAAATTAACACTTATCTTGATAATTTTTGTACTGTTTATAATTAATCCCTAAACTGCCGATTAAAGGTTACGCGATTCACTTCCCAATGCCAACCGTTTTCCACGTAGGTACGCGTATGCGACGTATTGGGGAGGGATGGGGGTAAGGAATAAGAAAGCAAAATAATGTGAAGTAAGTAAATCCTTCGCACACACTGCCAAAGGTCCTTTTATTGCATTCCAAAGCCTTCGGAATAATTTTATGGATAGCAGTTCAAACAAAAGATCGTACTTCGGAAAGACGTATATATACGTCCTGCAAAATTAAAGCTTTGGCTGAGTGAGAAGTTTATATACGTCAGTGGCACTTAAGAGATTAAAGTCGTAATGTAGCTTTAGCGTCAAAGTATAGTATTATTGAATTCAATACACTGTTATTGTTATTGTACGAGGGGGGGCGGGGCGAAGAAAATTATGATTGAATATTGGAGACCCACTCCAATATTGAAACTTTGCGAAGCACTGTTCTAAAATGAACATATTTTGTCACGTTTTCACGGACACAGTGTTCTAATCGGTCTGTATTTCTTTCTTATCATCGCGATCAGAGAGCCTGAACTAGAATTTTTGAAAAATTCACATTATTTTCAGACTACCAATTGAAATAATTATCGGTGGTTTATTTTGTGTTAAAATTTCTCCATTCTGATGTATTAAAATATGGATAAATCCACTTCTAAGCTATAATTCGAATCATAATTCGAATAATTTCAACCGTCAGATCTTATTTCTGGTTGTATTCTCCGGATAAAATGGAAATTTTGGACTATATGTCAACTGGCTACATGTGATGACTGTCGTCCAAATACAGGCCTATGCCTACCCTCATACACCATCATTACTCATTCATTCAAAAAATGGTAATCGGTCAAGCCTGTTTGTGCGATCGTAAATCATGCATATGTATTTGTTTTGGGTTATTGTTTGTACGAGTATTTGACAACGTATGCTATAAACTGTCTACTTTTAAGGGTCATAGGTGGAGCCTACATTTGTGTAGGGACCCAGAGCCTACTTCTGAGTAAGGCCCAGGGCCTCAAGATGTCTTAAGACGTTTCTGATAAGCATAATTTCGGGAATACTTGCATGGATTTAAGCTGCGTGAGAACAATTCTAAACCCGTCATTTACCAATTTCACCCCCCTTGCAAATTATATTCCACGTAGGCACGCGTATGCGACGTATTGGAGAGGGATGGGGGTAAGGAATAATAAAGCAAAATAATGTGAAGTAAGTAAATCCTTCGCACACACTGCCAAGGTCCTTTTATTGCATTCCAAAGCCTTCGGAATAATTTTATGGATAGCAGTTCAAACTATTTATCGAAATTTAGATGATTATAGTTTTGATAGCCAAGAAATAACTTTAGAGAGATCAAATTTTAAAAAATATTTCAAAACTAATTGCAATTATTATTTTTACATACATTTGTTCGTTTAAAAACGAAATCATTTCAATATAATTAAAAATATCGTAAATTTTTTCTTAAAAAAGTTAAAATTTATATACATTAAATTAAAAAAGTTTTTGTCTCACAAATCAATACTTTCATTAATTTCGGATCCTGAACTCTTTAGGTAGTTTTACTTCTGTACTCTTGCCTTTAGAATACATGCTATCTTTTGAGCCCTTAAATAGTATTTTCTAAACTATTTACTTTTACTACTGGCAATCATTCAGTGTGACGTCATTCTTCAAGGTCTTCTCTAAAATTTCTTGTGTTATTTTATTGCGGCGTATAAAAATATAATTATGGCTGCGAATAATTATTTTGGTTTTACGACAGGTGGAACACAATATGGGTAAGTTAAATGAAATTGCAATGAATAGAGAATTGTGGTGTCTTTTTCGTATTAGTATATTTAAACTAAATCATGAAGTTCGTGTTTGTAGTTTTAAGATGTGCCGGTGTAAAATGGCGGCTATTGAAGAGAAGACAGAAATTGAATCTTGCAAATTTGTTTATTGCATTTGTTTCATAAGTTTAATGTCAAACGTATGGTTGCTTGATTTTTCCAGGATATTATTAAATGTATTTAATTCCTTGAAGAAGGGTTGTCTTTACTTTTGTGTTCTATTGTAGTACTTGAGCCGGCACTATGGAATTGAAAGACTCAATCGATATTGTACTTCTCAGTTCATTATTTCCCGGCTTTCCATTGTATTAATTCAATTTTTATTTTTTCTAAGTTTTGTTTAGTTACTTTTTTTACGTTTTTCATGCTGAACTGATGAAAATTATATATAAATGTTAGTTCCTTTTTAATTAAATGCTTAATTTTAATTAATAATCGTTTTAATTTTAATTTCGTAATTCGTAGTTTTTTATAGAACATGATTATTTGATAAACTGGAGTGACAATTTCTAAAAATTTGTTTCTGTAATCTTTCACATTTGGTTGGAATAAAAATATAATTGGCAAATCGTCATTCTCCATGTTACCGAAATTACTTTTCGAATTTAATGTTTTGTATGTTTTATAATTTTTCATGTAAATATATATCAACCTAATTAAATTGGAGTGTTTTTATGGAAGCTGTTATTCAGACTTGGAATTATTTCAAAGAATATAGTCTGAGAATTTCCATGAAGACTGAAAAATTTGAATGAGAAATGTGATAATTTTGCACAACTATAAAAAAAAATCTTGAAGACGTTTGCTCGGTTTTCATAAATATTGAACGTTTAATCTAGAAAATCTGATTAGAAAGAAAACAATTTTTATTCTTTAACTGCCTCCAGTTTTGAAGATGGTTTTTACACTAAAATGCTTTGATTTTGTATTATTTTATAATGAATGTACCTTGCAAAATTAAATGAGTTTCTACCGTTTTAATGACATTGGATCCTATTTCAGTTTACATTGTCACATTTACATTTAATTCCCCCCTTCCCGTATCATTGATGGATTACTGAAAGCAGCAATTTAAAAACAAAAATGCTCAAATCAATGCAAAAAATATATATCCTTCTAGAGTATGTGTTGTGTCTGTTTTAGCATATAAATTGAAGTAACCTGTCTTCCTGGAGGAAAATTTGAAAACTGTTGCTTATCATTTACCTGAGTATAAAAGATTTACTTAATCGAGGAGATGTTAATTTGTAGTTTTGCTTAAATTAAGATATAAAGATAAGGCTAATTAAAATTAACATTATATTACTTTTTAAGACTTCTTTGAAGTATAAAAGTGTTGAATATATACAACAGAAGGTAATAAAAATATACAAAAATGGTAGGAAAAAGAAGTTAACTTTTGCATAAAAGTTCCTAAAGGCAATATCCTGATTGTTGAAAGGAGTCCGTTTTAGAAAAAATTGAAGATTTTGTAATCGATAGTCAATATATAAAGCATTTGGAACATCTGATATTCACAGGGCATTTAACATAAATTTTAAACCTTGCAATCCCTTTTATAATGAAAGCTGTTAAAATGAAAAATAGCAGTGATTTTTGTAGTTTATTCAATAAGTTTGAAATTGAATTGCAATCTTCCCAATGTGTTATAGTAAATTTAAGAAAAAATAATAAATCAAACAAATGACAGTACTTGCATATTATCGCAACCTGTTGGAGGCATATGAAACAAAGCACGTGATTGCATATGTGAAATTGGAGTTGACAAGTTATCTTGAATGTCTGCGATTGGTGCGATACTACGCAAGTACCCGAATAATTTGACAATGAAACAAACCGAGAAGTCCATAAAAGTTTATATCTTCTTTAATTTAATTTAAGAGCAAAGAGATAATATAACACTGCATCGCCTTCCCTCAAGTGATATTTTGCAGGAATTTGTCTGTTACAAGGACCATGAGTTTGGGCAGTTACTTTTCCCAAGATGTTGTCAACACAAAAGCTAATGCTAAATGCAAAAGCTCCAGTTAGATACATTTACAAACATATGGTACGTTTGCAGCTCTGACTACTATTCATGAAAGATATCCAGATCAGGATTGGTTACACGTATTTACTGATGGCTCTGCCTCAGCTTCCTTTGGTAGAGCTGGTGCTTTCTCCAATTCTTTTAATCTTAAAGAACCTCTTATTACCTGGTCAGACAATTTAAATGGTGAGATTTATGCAATATTTATGGCTTTTAGAGCAATTAGTGCTACTCCTGGCCAAAATATTGTAATATTCATAGATTCTCAAGCCGCAATTAAGACCGTATATGGCAACAATCTATTCCCATCAAAACTTGAGTTCGGTTGCAAACTTATCAACTCAATTCTTTACACCGGAAGAGAGGTCGTTCTCCAATGGATCCCATCTTGTTGCGGCATTCTTGGAAATGAACAAGCCGACAAGTTAGCCAAAGAGGCTTCGACTCTGCATCCACCTTGCCTTTCAATGCCTCTTCGAAACGCCAAGCAACTTCTCGGGGACAAATTTCGACAGAAGAGAATTTCCACTCTTGCAGACCTGGCTGTTGGCAAATCTTAGTCTCATCTGCTTGATGGCCAAAGACATGCTCAGCTTTCTGCCCAACCTAGGGTAGAAGGTGTGGCAGGTTCAAGTGTAGTATAGGGGGGCCACTTCGGATTTGGCTATTTTTCTTTGGATTTGGCGATTTTTATCTTCATGTTATGGTGAGATATCGAATTCATTATAAAATAAATAATAAATAATTCCGAAAAAAGTACCTTGGCGAACACTTTTAGTCGCCAAAAAAATGGACTGCGCCAAGTGGCCCCCCTATACTACACTTGAACCGGTGTGGCATGTTTCAGAATCATCACCCTAAAGTTTTTTTATTATTTATTAGGTAGGGTGTAAGTTGGTTAAGAGGCAGTTTCTTTGGGTAACTGTTACACAATTCATAGTTCAATATGTTTTCAGAAGAATATTCATGCAATATCACTTTACTTAAAGTGACTAGTTCTTGAAGAGTACAATGATTTTGCTACAGCAGATATGTTATATTTCAAGTCTTTAAAGGAAAGGGATTTAGGAATAAGTCTGATTTGTTAGTGTGTTATATCAAGAGCTATCTATTGAAAATTTTTAACTAGTGATTATACAAAATAATTGTTTTTATATAGTTTTTTTTATTATTATTATTTTGTGAATATTGCAAAATTTATGACTTATCGCATTTTAATCTAACAAACGATACTAAACTGTACAATACTAAATGTTTGAAATGTGGTTTATTCAATCTTCCTATGAATCATTTATTATCTATATGTGTTTAATGTACTGAAAAGTATTTTCAAATGAAACAATACAAAACCTGGACTTACAAGGGCTTTTTACTAAAACAGGCAAAAATGTATCCTGTTTTTCAAGTACTAGGAAAAATGAATATCATCACCAGACTTTAAAAAAAATGTCTCTAGGTACTATTTATTACAAAAAAAAGTTAAATGGCTTAATGGGAAAAGGAGTATTAAAATTCTTTATTCCCTCAAAGTAAACAAAGGTCGCATAAAATGTTTGGAAAGTTATGACTTATAGTGGAAAAGGAATTAAATTATAAGTACTAATGCTTTTATTTTCTCGCAACTACTGTTATTTTTGTTCTGAAATTCTGGTGTAATTAATATTAAATAACATTTGATTATATACTGACTTTATTAGCTTAATTAAAGTTGACTGACTGATTTAATGAAAATAAATTTTTCAATTTTGGTCATAAAAGTAGTTAAGAAAGTGTTTTAATTTGTGTTGTAAGTTTAGAGAACGTGTGAAAATATTGCCAACTATATTTAAAGAAATAAGAATCAATTTTTTATTTTTGTAATTAATGTATTGTTTAAAGCTTGTTATTACTTAATATTTATTCCTGAAGAATTTTAATTGTAAGCGTGAAAATACACTTATGAGAAAGTTAGTTACTTCTTTGGTGACTTAGTTGGTCGATACTGCTAACGGAATGTGCTTTCAGTTTAATTTGCACAATGTGTATTTCTGTAAGCATACAAATTTTTTTACTTTTTCAAATATGGAAGAATTTCAAACAATTTAAATGAAAGTTTTTTGTTTTATACAAAGAATTTTTAATTTTTCCTTCCATGTTAATCATATTACCAAGAACAAGAATTTATTTATACTATTAACAAGAAGAAAAGATTCAAATGTTTAGATCACGAAACTTTTTTGCTTCGATGAATCCTGTTAAATAATGAATTGATTAATCTAAGTAGTATTAGTCCTAGTTGTCTCCAGCAGAGCTCTTAAATTTTTATTCAATTCTTTTTCAATTATGTTTCAGTATATGTGTCATATTCTATTAAGTATTTTTTTTTAAAAAAAATGAACTTTTAACATTATTTCAAAATTTTAGAATTTTAAACTGTTACGGTATTTTCAAGTTATTTTCTGTATTTTATTATAACTATTATCTATTTTTAGGAGTGCTACACCTTCCACTGCTAATTATTCTGCTGCTAACCAAGCAACTGCTGGCTACACTGTGCAGCATTCAGCTCAACCTTATGCAGCAGCTGCTACTGCTCAGCGCTCCAGTCAGTCTGCATATGAAAGTTATCAACAACCTACTCACACAACAACAAATTATCCATATGCTTCTAGGCAACAGGTAAATTTTTAGCTATTCAGATCCTATTTTGGAATTGTCAAATTTTTTTGTGCAAGATGTATTCATTTTAATGATTAAATCAATATTTTATACTGATGTAAATTAGTTATACAATGAAATATTTTCTTTCCTTATGTTCTTCAAATTGTTTTGAGTATTCTCAAAATTTTATATTTATAAATTACTTGATGTAAACTAAAGAAAAGTATATGAAATTTACTTACAGACAACTTATGAAAAAGCTCAAACATACTATCAAACCCAAGTTCCATATTCTACTACAGAAACCCCACATTATCAAAGTGGTAAGAAGAGCTTCAATAAATGTTCCTGTGTCATATTTGTAACTATAAATATTTAATTTTAAGTATTTTTTTATTGTAAATAGTTTAAATTTTCCCATGAATGTTTCTTGAAGTAGTTTTAAGTATATTATTTTGTGTTGAGAGATTGATTTATTAATATGTAGCATATATATATATAAATGCTTAAATACCTACATTTATGTTTTTAACCTTAAAATAATGTTAATGTAATTTAAAGAGTCATATTTTACAATTTTTTTTTGTGTGCCCTGGAGGTAGTAAAAGTAACTCTTTATCTTTTTCATATACATCAAAAGTCAAGATTATATAATTTTTTTAAAAAATTTATTCCTTGTGCAAATTTCAATTCTTTCTTTGAATATATGAGATAATATAGCTGAAGTTACGATAATTTGACACAAATCGAGATTTTATTCGAGTAGAATGTATTTTTCTATTTTAATATTGTTGGATATGTTGATCTTAACTGGTTTTAGATTGATAATTTAACAGTGAAATGTGTTGTAAAATTAATTCAATCTGACTTTACAGATTGAATAGGAATTTTTAATTTTTAGTAAAAATTTTTATAATTTTGAATTAACATAATTTCATGATGCTTAATTCATATATTCCAGTTAAATTTAAAGAACATATTGTACTGTTTCATTTAATGGTTAGCATATGGGCATACATGTAATGCAAATATTTGTTTGTTTTAATTAAAGAATTAATAATTTGATATTAGAGTATAGATAAGTTTTGTTTTCTTGTTTTAGTAGTTAAAAAAATTTAAATTTTAGCTGTAGAAAGTGTATTATATAGAACTAGATTGTTAACTTTTTATTTATATCTAAACTGAAAGAGTAGAACTAACATTTACTTTTTAGCCTCTATTTTTAATTTTGAATATGTTTTAGTCTGTTGAATCTAAAAATAACTTGAAGTAAAAAGTGTGATCTTCACTATTAGTTTTGTTAAGGATGAATATTGGCATTAATCGAATATATGAAAAGAAAAGGGGGAAGGAGCAGTCTAGTTGGTATAAATCATAGATACATTTTGTTCTTTTATCGAGTTCATAATTTTGGAATTAGGGATTTTTCCAATTTTGTCCATCTTTTTTTAGCTTGATTAAATGTTGAATTGAGATCAATCTCCATCTTTCAAATGTTTATTGCATTTCTGTTGTTTCTTGGATGCCTTCGTATTTCTGTATATACTTTTACAAATGAATGGGATTCACTGCTTCTTGAACATGCTGGACTGTTCAACTTAATATCTGGAAAAGTAAACAGCTGTAGATTCAAAAATGGAATATTTCGTACAAAGGAACTTTAAGAATTTTTTTTATAGTTTTTATAAGCATAGCTAGTCTTTTCAATGTTTAATAACTTTTATCTCTCTTTAGTGAGCAACAATAAGCCAGTATATTCCACAACTACCAATGTCAACTTCAATACTCGGCAGGCATCTTCAGCAAAAGCTCAAACCCAGACTGCACAGCCGTCAGCTACCACATATCTGTATTCTACTGGTGCATCTTCTGGAAACTCTACATCTAATTATAGTTCTGCATATAATAGCTCTGCAGCAACAACAACCTATTCTGGTACATTTTGTTTCTATCTTCTGTAGACTATCAGTAAATTCTCTTTTTAAGCAGATTTGGATCTTGGCTCTTCATGCAAGACTTGGGGCTTCATTATGCAGAAAACCTTGATTATATCTATTTTTGACTCTTCATACTTTACTGGTCTGTTTCAGTCTTTCTTTTCTAATTGTCCGGAAGATTTGGGGAATAATTTTTCTCAATATAAGAAGAGGGTTTTTGTGAAATTTCTTTAGAAGTGACACTTTTTACTTTGTCCAAGCAATCAATTGTTATTTAATACTATGTTTTAAAATTTAAGATTATAGTAATACTTGGTTATTGTTTTTATTGTTCTTACTACCTGCTTGTTTTGTTGCATAAGCATTATAACTAAAGGCACATAAGGTTTAAAATAATGTAAAATGGAAATATTCCTTAATTTACTACTAATGAACTGGTTGTACATATGATTCAATCGTAAGCATTAATATTATTTATAATCAGTCACAATATGTGGTCTCTTGATAAAAAGTGTAATAACTGGAAGTTAAATTTAATTCATTGCAATAACTTTATATAATTAAAAGTTAATTTTAATCTTTTATATAAAACAGTTAATGTTAAGTCTTTTTTTTAATTGTTTATTCTAAACCAAAAGTATTATAAAGTTTCATTTTTTTTTAATTGAACATTCTAAATTTTTCTCTTTACTTTTAATAAATAATATGATAACAGGGAAAAAATTAACTCTTTTAGCAAGTCGTATGTATACAAAAGTACATATGTATACAAAGGCATTTTATTTAAAAGTATAAACACAAAATATTTTTTTTCCCTAGCATTTAAACATTTTTACCCAAATATGAAATTTGAATTTTTATCTGAGTTTTACAAATAGAACAACATGTACAATTAGTTTAATGTTTGTTTTGAATTCGATAGAAAACACGTGTTTGTTTTTATCATGTGACTTCATGAATTGAGCCCATTAAACATTCTAAAAAAATTTCAATATTTTGGTATATGTAAAGGCTTGTTCAACATTTAAGATTTCATCCTTCATGCTACACTTTGAAGTCTACTTGTAATAAACATTAAAACAAATTTATAGAATAGTTTAATTTTTACTTTATACTTTTTCTTTAATGAATGTCATGATTTTAAAGAATGAAAATTTTTGTTTTAAAATATGAAATGGAAATTTGAAAATAATCATATCACTGCTTTATTTGATATGTTTCATTTTTCTTGAGGTTTCTGAAGCTTATATTAAATCTTTATCCTTCTTTTTCTAAACTCATTTGAGCTCTTGCCTTTTGGGTATAGGTTCCTTTTTCAACATTTTGCTTCGTTATATTCTCAGTTCAATCTTATTGCTTCACTTGTTTTGACAGCCTGATTAAAGTAAATTATATCATTATATACATAAATTGTAATTTTTCTGCTGTTGGTATCTTGTTGAAGATCTACTTAATTTTTCTTTTAAAACACGCAGAAGGTGTTTATATTTTAATTCAACAGAAAGTTAATTTACTGCAGTTATGAAAGGCAATATCATTGAGATGCCTTCAAAATAATCTTTTGTCTATTCTTCTCAAAAATTAGATGCATTAAAAAAAATTAAAGTATGTAATTTTTATGACTGTTTTCATGTTACTGTCATCATTTACTTTAATAAAGCCCTTTAGGGAAATGAGCAATTTTTGTTATCAATAAAGGTTAACATACTGTTTAATCTCTCCTGCATTTTGGAAAAGCAAGACTCTCTTGGAAATTTATTCTCAGACAGTTTCTTTTTTACTGCTTGGAAAGATTAGGTCAGCATTTAAAGTTTTTTCAAAATATTTGCCATCATAACTTAAAAGAGATTTAGAAAGTAAAATTTTAATCATGATTCAATCTGTTGGCATGAGTAAAAAGTCATTGTTTCCTCTCTCTTCCCCCCCTCCCCCCGGATATTTTTCATAGTCATTTATTTATATAAAGGTCAATCAATCGGTGAGATATGTTCCCTTTTGTAATTGTTCAATTAGTTTCATAATTCCCCATTCATAAAAAGAATTCTACTCTTGTGAAAAACTGAACAAGGTGCTTATTTACAACTTCATCTGAATTTAATGTTATTCCACAAAAGGATTTTTGAAGAGAACAAACTGAGTGGAAGTCTGATGGCTGAAGGTCATGTGATTATGCTGTGTGTGGCAACCCAACCCATCCAAGCTCCAATAATTTTTGACACATTGCGGAAGATTTGTGTGGTCTTGCAATGCCATGATGGATCACCACTCCTTTACAATTGACGAGCTCCAGGCATTTCTGAATGACAGCTTCTTTCAAGTTGTTCAATTGCCTGCAATACACATCTGAATTGATTGTTCTGTTCCTTGGTTGGAGCTCAAAAAACATCACACTCTTCATATCCCACCACACTGAGCGTAACCTTTCTCAGATGAAGCTATTAACAGCAAATCATGTTTTAACAAAAATCATTTGTGTACCAGATTGTCGCAAACAATCCACTTTTCATTACCAGTTATCATTAGTTTAAAACGGGATTACTTTTATGTACATGATGAATCCAAATATCAAGCTTGCTCATGTATTCCATTTTCTGTAGGTGGATGTAAACACTTTTTTTTTACATTATCTTCAATGTCTCTTCAACCTCTCATGTTGTGTAATGTGGGTTTGACTGGATCAATGTCTTTATTTTGTCATTATCAATATGGGTTGGCCTTCTTAATCAAGGAGCATTTTTCAAATCAAAATCTCCAGCACATAAATTCTTGAACCAGTTTCGGAAGTGACATTTTTGTAGAGCATCATCACTATAAACTTAACGCAATTTTTTATGAACTTGAATCGCAGTTTACCCTTTCAGTTAAATATAGCGTGAATGAATGGTTTGGTCTTCCATATTCAACATACTGCCAAATTTCCAAAAATTGCTCAATTTGTTCTTTACGATCAAGCTTAAACTGTCAGCTATCAGTTGTGACTACTGCTTCAAAAATTGCACTTACAAAATCTTTTGGAAAAAGAGACAATGAATTTTTACTCAACCCAATATATCGTTATGAAGGAGGATCATATTAATTATGTTCATAAAAAAAATCTTCATATCAGAAATACTTTTGTCCCTAGAACTTTTCTGAGTCATTGATCTATCATATAGAATTTATTCATTTTGCTAATCTTTTACATGGTTTTTTTTTTTTTTTTTAGCATCTATGTATGTTCAACAGTCATCTGTTTCAGTACAACCTGTTCAAGCTGCTGTTCAAACTAGTATTGTTCAACCATCCCAACAAGCACAGGTCCAAGCTATTCAATCATCTAATACTAGTGCTGTTTCTACGTCAAAAACACAAGGAAATAATTGGATGTCCTTTAAAAAAGGTCCAGTCAGAATGGCTAGACCTAAACTTCCTCCCAAACCTCAACAATTGCATTATTGTGAAGTGTGCAAAATAAGTTGTGCTGGACCTCAGGTAGGATATTTTTTTATTGCATATTGAGAAGTCATCATGATGGGTGACATTTCGCATTGAATAAAAATACAAATTTTAAACTTTAAAAATGTGGTCCTTTTTTTCCTATGTTCTTGTAAGCTTTATTTGCATTGTTAAAATCTAAAATTCTCTTAACCCCCCCCCCCTTAACTGCCACAGGATGTATATATAATGTACATATACTTTGTTCAATTGTTGCTGTAATTGCCCCTTTCCAAATTATGAACAATGCACTGCCATTTGTAAAACTATTCTAAAACCTTTTGAATGCTATACAATGACCATATGAATTCACTTATTTCAGAGAAGAATGAACTTATTTATGCTTTTTCTTTTCCCTCAATATAACATAAGTGTGTGAATCATAAATAAAATCGTTTCGATAATTTCTATTGGTTCTCGAGTAGTCTCTATTTCTGACCCTTTTCTTCTGTCTTATATTTTACTTTTAGTCTACATAACATGCGTAAATTGACCCATGTTTAGTACAGTTCAACCAGAAATAAGAGCATACATTTCTTTGAAGCATTTTTCCTTCATTGGACAAAGTCAGAATTATAAGATTGCATGTCATACAGCAATTCTAAGACACATAATATGACTAGATTACAATTTAAATTATAATACTTAATTTGACTGTATAATCTACTTTAAATTTCTTATGAAAAGCAAGGAAGTTTGTTTTACATGACCTTTATGAAAGACTTATTTGGATAATGTTGCTGTTATCCTGAATACAACCTTCATTAATGTATTAATTGTGGCTTCTTCTATTTGAACGTGTTGTTCTAAATATTGATTTACTCAAAATCTATCTCCTCCCCAGACCTATCGAGAGCACCTTGAAGGACAAAAACACAAGAAAAAAGAAGCAGCTGCTAAAACTGGAACTGTGGTTCATCATGTATCCAGAGGTGGAACTACTTTAAAATGTGAACTTTGTGATGTAACATGTACTGGATCTGACGCTTATGCTGCACACATTAGAGGAGCAAAACATCAAAAGGTATTAAACACATATTTGCAATTACATCATTCTCATTGTCTATTACTTTTCCCCCTATTATTTTCTTGTATAACATGAAAATTGTGTAATTGTAGGTTGTCAAGCTTCATACGAAGTTAGGAAAACCAATTCCATCTACAGAACCTCAAGTTGTTCATACAGGTACTACCAATTCTAACAATAAGGCTGCAAGTACCAGCAGTAAAGTACCTTCCAAAGGTAATGCAGTGAAGAAGACTGGCCCTCCTAAAATAACTTTTGTTGGTGAGTTAACATTTTTCACCATGTTTTATCAAAGCAATTCTTGTAATTAAAAATTGTGTCGTGAAACACGCAGATAAGTAATTTTAGCCTCAAAATGTAAAATTAGGTGCTTAGTAATGCAGCTAAATGATTTTTAATTATTGGGAGTTTCAGAATTTTTCTTTCAAGTCGTAATATCTGTATTTAATCTACACTATTAAAATTCGTAGGTAAACAAACGTATGTCTGTTGCTTTGTATGTACATCTATTTTCTCACAAACCACACGCCACAGAAACTAGCCGAAGGTACCAAAAGATTGGGAATGATCAGAGAAATCCCCCCGTTTTTATTCGATATCGCAATTAGTTAAAAAGATATTAATTCAAAACCTTTGTTTTACTCCTGCCTGTTTCTCCCGCCAACCAGAATGAAAAACCGGGAGGTGATACGATTTTTTCTAAAACGAGTCAAAATCTATGTTTTAAAAATATTTTCTGAATCGTTCAGTTTGAATTTTCTTTTGCATTAGTGAAATGATATTCTATGCTAAAAAAAGTTCATGCTTTTCTCTTTTAGAATGTCATTTAAAAAATAAAATTAAAAAAAAGTTTTTGATGATTTTTTAAAAAATAATCTTGCAAAACTTTTTTTTCATGTGTAGAACAGAATTATTCATAATGTGTACAAAGATTGTAAAAATTACGGGTTTTTTTTTAAAAAAAAAACATTGTTTTCCATTTTTTACCCTCTTTGCGAGAGTTAATCACACACACACAATGTAGTGTTTTTTCCCCCCATTTTTTGTTTAAGAATTACTGTAGTTTGCAATCGATTTATGAAGTATGAAGGCATT
>BMAV01006538.1:273214-290551 GCA_019973955.1 Trichonephila inaurata madagascariensis | reverse complement strand
AAAAATAAAACATTTACCATGATCTGTGGATTTATGAAATGATAGTGAGCATGAGATCAAAAATAAAAGGATGATTTAATTGAAGGGAAAAGTGAATAATTAGTTTTTAAATGATGTTTTTTAGGATTATAAGTACAAAAGCTGTATGCTAATAGTTCAGCAAATGTGTAGTTTCTGAAATTAAAATTTTCAAGCTCAGAGCCTTAACTATTTTTACTGCCACAATCGGATAAATTGGCTGCTTTTTGTGTGAAAAGATATTTCTAACGTGACTTGGAGTACTTATAAGTTGACGTGTTGTGATTGATAAGAGTAATGAAAAGTGCAGCCGTTTGTTATGATAGTTTATTTCTCAGGAATTCCACATTTCATTCTGTACCCCCAAGCCATGACTAGAGTGGAGTCCTAAGCTTTAATTAATGAGATAACTCGTTTGTCCACATGATTGGAGTCTAAGTAGTTATACGGAAGGTGGGTTGAATTGTGCTGGGGCAAGAAGTTTACCCAACTGACATACAAAGGGCTGGGGATTCATCAAAATTTACATTACCGTAAAATCCCGCGTATAACGCTCACTTTTAACACAAAAAATAAGAAATTTACGGGAGCTCAGTATACACCGGGTAAAAAAATGAGAGCTTAAAAAATGAAAAAAGATGAGCATAGGGAAAAAAATTAGACCACAACATAATGAAAATATTGTTTATTCAAAAGAAATCACATTTCTTGTGAACTTAAAGGGTTGTATTTCTAGAAGTATACTATTTTTTCAAAAAAACTGCAATAATACCTCGAATAAATTATTTCAAAACATACAATCATTGCATACGTGCATTCCAAGTTCCTTCGTAAAAAGGGTGTGTGCGTTATACACCAAATGTATCTAAAAATTAAAAACTGCAGCCCTAAAGTATAGCTCCGTGTTATATGGCGGTGCGCATTATACGCCAGATTTTACAGTATTTGTATTCATAATACTTTAAAAAACTAAGTATTTTGTCTAGTTCATGCAATTTTTCTTCCTAAATTACCTAAAACTTAACATTAATTGTATTCAATAAAAATCAATCTCAAGCAGCTGAAAGTGGAAAGAACTATCTGTTTTTTTATATGAATCATAAGGTGCCACCTATCCCAATAAATTTGAAGAGAGCAAAACAGACAATTCTAATGCTTTGCAATTTTGATGATGTATTGCTTTGTAAATGAGTGATACATTCCATCGTAGTTTTAATTTGTGGTGTTACAAAATATCAAATATCAAACTTCAGCAAGTGTCGATAATAATTCTCTAATATAAACAATTTGCATTTTTGATCAACCACATTACCAAATTGTCTGTATTGCACTGGCATAACTCATTGTTCCCTGGTGGGGAGAAGCGGAGTCATGGGAAACATGCCCAACACTCTCTCCCGCATAAATAAGGACAAATTCTAAGTCTCCATATTCCTTTCTTTTTTCAAGACTATTTTTGATTAAAATTTCAAAAATTATGATGTAATTTCACTATTGAACAGTTATTCTGTGTTACTGGGGTTCGCATCATTCCATGGTGAACGATTGTCATGTGATGGTCACCGTACTGAATAATTACTCAACAGATGTATGCATTTTAATTTTTAGGTGTGAAGTTTTCTGGTAAGAGCTTCCAAATGTAACACACCTGCAAAAAAACTAATGTAACTTTTGATTTTAAAAAAATGTGAGGACAAACAAAGCTATAAGAAGTTTATTAAAAATGTTCACACTAAATCTATGATTTTGAAGGAATTCTTCAAATCCGTGGTTCAAATATGTATAATACACCAAAACCCAGATATTTTGTGTTATTCTGAGAAATCGTGGTATTAAATATTTTAGTAGAATTTTGAGTAATTTTTGAAAAATAGTAAAAACAAGTTTTAATAATCTGAGTTTTTTTTTAAGTACTCAGTCAAAGATAGCTAAGCATGCTCATTTCTAGAGCATAAACTTGGTTGATCACAAGAAAAATAAATACGCTGTGTGGTTTAAACATTCAGTCTGGAAAAAATACGTTGATTGATGTATTTTTTGTGTAAGTTAATTATGGAGGGAAGAATGGTAGAGCTATAAAAAATATTTTCTGTGTGTACTAATGAGTCTCTATAAGTAGATGGCTTTACAGTAGAAGCTGATAATCATTTGGGGTTTTTTTAGCATCTTTTAATAAATCAGAATTTTAAATGGTTAAATTAATTGCTTAAATTATTTCCTGTCTTTTGGTACCTTGGTGGAATATTTTTGCTTTTTGCAGTTGTTACGAATTACTTGGACATACATATGTTTATTTACATTTACTATTGAGTTTTAATGGTGTACATTTATCTAATTTTTTATTTTTCCTAGTTATATTTTTAAATAATTCAATTACAGCCAAATTTTCTCCCTCCCTTTCTTCACATATTAAGTTTCTGTTTATTCTCCTGCAAAGTAATAGTTGAAAATTTCTATTGGCTGATAAAGGCAAAATATTAAGAGAACCTTGATTTTAAAAATCTTTTCTTTAAAATGAAATGGTTTATTATCTTTATATACTAAGTTTCTTTACATGTATTACCTTTCCATAAATTTTTATTTGTCATAGTATAGATTATCTTTAAATGAATATATATCAACCGCAGAACCTGTTATTTCTTCATACACATTTGAAATATCTCAATTGGTAGCACTTAACATCCAAATATAAGTTTAATAATTTATACATATATTTACCCTACAGATAAGTTTGACATAATGACACATTAATTAAAAATATTATTTTAAAAAATGCATAAAAAAGTGCATGTTTTTTACCCCATGTTTTTAAATAATTGATTTTCTTGCTCTCTATATGTATATTTTGTTGGAGAATTTTTCAAAATGAAACTGGAACTTTTTCTGTTATGATTGTGTATTTTATAGGTTAGTGGAGGAAGAAGAGCGTATGTACTGGGAAGAACGTAGGCGTTATGAGGAAGAATTGGAATTATATGAATGGCACAGACGTTATAATAGGGAACCACGCATGGGACCACCTATGCCTCCTCCTCCACCTCCTAGGCCTTATTTGATGGGGATGCCTCCTGGTATGGGACCTCAAGGAGTGAGTATTATGAGAATTTGCTGTCAAGAAAATGTTTTAAAGTTGACTGCATCAAAGGCTGCCCTCCTTGCCTGTGCCTTGGGCGGGGGGGGTAACAATGTGGCAAAATTTAACTGTCTTGCTGTCTATATAGTTCAGTCATATTAGTCAAAAATAAGGGCCTACTACAGATAATAAGCTGGAAATTGGTATAGACCTTTATTTTGGCACTCTAAATGTTGCCTCAAAAGTCTCATAAAATCTCATGTCCGCATCTTAAGATATTTAAGGTCAAAAAATGCTTTTTTTTTCTCTTTTTTTTGTGCAAATGTTTTTTTCCCTATGGCTTAATGCTGTTTGCATTTAATATAAATATTGTGGAGAATAAAATTTTCTATAACTTTTTTGTTTGAAACATTTTTTTATACATCAAACCATTTTTGAGATAAAGGGTGTTGAACACGCAGTGCTTAGCTATCTACAGCATAATGCAGGGTCAACCATTAGTTACATGATATAATATGCTGTATAAAGTCTATTAACCTTAAAAATATATCTAGTTACAAAAAATTGGCATTTTTTATGAATTACTACATTACATTTAGTAATAGTTTTCATTAATCAAGTATATTTCTTAATAACCCTCATCTGCACATGTAATTAAAAAATAGTTAACTGAAATTATAGACTTTAATTCTATTTAATATATGCTAATAATATTTTAAGTGGAATAAAATGAAGTACAATTTCTTTAAAATGTATAAACCTTCCAATTTGTTTCTTTGTGTACAGATAAAAACTGGACCTGTGGACCCCTATTATACGAACTTTCTATTTATAGCTAGTTAAAAGACAAATGTTTAGATGTATAGTAAAGACAGATTCCCTTTTCAACAAACTGGTTTCTACTAGCCCCGTTTATTCGTTTGTTTTAAATTGTATTTTGGCAACAACAGACGTAAAATTTTGAGAGTTATGACTGATTTGTGTTTTATATGTAATGAATCATTATCACAAGGTGATCCTGTTAATGTAGTGCATGGTTTATAAACTTTGAAAACAGCCAGTATCGAACGAAATGACGGTCACATAGATTTTTTAAATTCTTCAACCCCCCAAGAATGTACATACCGAAAAGTGTACATTAGTAAAAATTTGATTTCAACATCGAAATGATACATTGAAAATAGTGAATATTTAACAACACTTAGTGTACCTCGTAAAAGAAGTGAAGGGTTTAATTTCAAAAGGCTCTGTTTATTTTGGGATCAAGTTAGCTGATGAAGCAACAGAGACTTAAAAAAAGAGAGAAGTACAGGTGCAAGATCAGTAAAGTGAGTACTCTTGAATTTAAAAACAATGTTTTAAAAAAAAGCAGAACGTAGTGATTCTATCGGAGAATTAGTGAAAAATCGTATACTTTGTATGATTTGATTGCTTCTGAAGCAAAATATCATTATCTACTAGACTAATTTCTTAAATCGACTACCATCTACTGAAATAAAGCCTCACCAAGATAATAAGTCTCAAAAGTTATGGCAGAGATTTTTAATTACATCGAAAATCACGATGATTCGCAATTGACATTGAAAGAGCTCAGAAGATAGAAGAATAGATCTTCATAGAAGATATAGATCTGAAAGACTAATAAATGTGCTATATAACTTGGGATTTGCAGCTTCGTATGGCAAGACTGTATAGTACGAAATTTCAACAGCTTACCATCCACAGCCTCGTATTTTATCATCCGAATCAGGCGCGCTAGTACGATATGTTGGAGACAATGCCGATATAAATGTCCATACTCTTGATGATAATTATATTCTCCATATTATGGGGATGATTAAGATTGTTACTCCAAAAGATATATATTGACCATATACAAAGATGTACAACCAAACCAAGTGCGAAAGAGTTATCAGCAATATCACAAAGTCTCTTTTAGCATATGAAAAACCAATTGTACCTGGATACAGCAGAATTCAAGTAAAAAATCTACATGATGATCGAGCATTAACGGAAAAGAATTTTAATGGAGTTGATTTTCTGTGGTTATACGGAAAGTGTGGAAGAATATTTCATCGTTGTCTGGGTGGAATAGCATTCTCGAATAGATCACTAAAAATAATTACTTTTCTTCTTCTCAAGCTATGTTTCTTTCTTTTATTGGTCATCCTGCCAGTAACGTAAACACAACTTATACTACTTTACATTGCGCTGCAAATATTGCCCAATTACATGGCCAAAAACCATGTTCAATTACTTTTAATCAACCTCTCTACTCTGAAATTACTACTCTAAAAGGAAATTAGTATCTGTTGATACCACAAAAAAACAGGCCATAGGTGATTTAGATGTTCTTATCATAGAAACAGCTTTTGAAGAATCAGAACAACTAAGATAGCCATCATAGTAGGAGAAGATATTGATTTGCTCGTCATTTTAATTGGACGTTCTCAATCACATCAAGAAGTGTTCTTTAAAAAAGTTGGCAAAGGGAATGTTAAAACTCAAATATACTCTTAAAAAAGTTTTGATAAATATCTGCATTGTAAAAAGCACATTTTATTTCTGCACACATTTAGTGGCTGTGACACGACATCTGCATTTTTTTAAAAAAGGGGGGGAAACTTTCATTAGAATATTGAACAATCTTCCGAATTTGGGTCATCTAGCTCAAGTATTCCAAGAAAACTGTCCTGTAATAATTGTATAAAACGATATTTCTAAATAAAAATATAATTAAAAAATACTCTAAGCACATGTCAACAATTTTTGAACTATACGAACAGTGTAGTTCAAAAGTTTCTATTACTAAATGTAATGTAGTAATTCATAAAAAATGCCAATTTTTTGTAACTAGATATATTTTTAAGGTTAATAGACTTTATACAGCATATTATATCATGTAACTAATGGTTGACCCTGCATTATGCTGTAGATAAGCACTGCGTGTTCAACACCCTTTATCTCAAAAATGGTTTGATGTATAAAAAATGTTTCAAACAAAAAAGTTATAGAAAATTTTATTCTCTACAATATTTATATTAATTGTAAATAGCATTAAGCCATATTAAAAGAGACATTTGCAACCCCCCCTTTACCTTTGACTTTAAATATCTTAAGACGCGGCACGAGGTTTTATGAGACTTTTGAGACGACATTTAGAGTGCGAAAATAAAGGTCTATACCAATTTTCAGTTAATTATATCTCATTCTGCAGTGAAACCCTAATATGTCTAGACTAATACTGAAGAGACAATATCAACTGCTGCTTCAAGCAATGGTGGTTAACGGGATGCATCCTCTTGTGGAGATATTCCATCTATACATTTAAATATGGTACGTTTGTTCTTGGAGTCAATTTAAATTGTGATTCATGTGAACTCCTGATTGTGAAGTAGTATTTGCAGCCAACGCATATGACACACACATTACAAAAAGGTTAATGTTGGTTATGTTCAATAAAAAACTTTGTGTCTAAGAGTATATTAAGAGCTTGAAATTTTACTAGATACAACTTAAGAACTTTACAAAATGTATTGCTATATTTTTTAAATAATGTATAGTATAATGATGCAAATTTAATTAAGAATGTAATTTTTTGTATTGATTTTGTGAAACAATTTATTGATGTATCACTTCAGTTTCTAAAATTTGTACCTGGTTTGATGATTATTTGAAATCCTAGACTTGTTAAACTATTTGTTACTTGCCTATTGTTTTTAAAGTTGATATTGTTCTTCCAGGTATAGATTGGTATAGTTTTATTTGATTTAATGAGACTGTATAATATTACAATAACTGTTGTAATATTAAAGTACAATAAAAGAAAATAAGCTTAGAAGCAAGTGATTATTAATTTAAAATTGCAAATTTAAGGATGCAAAATGTTATGTGCAATGTTTTACATCCTTTACTGTTCAATTTTTTTCTGCCTAATTTTTTTTTCATATTTAATTTGCTTGTATGATACTCCATGAGGGATAATTTAAAGTTATTTTTAAAAATGGTATGTCCGTATTATTTTTAAAGTTCATTTTTTGTGTATATATTTTGGGTTCATGGGTCAGATTAATAGTATGAATAGAAATAAGTGTCAGCATGAATTTAAGGATTTTGAAGTTTGCTTCTTGATGTATATTTGGGTTTGCAATCCTGAGGTTATATTGGATTGGACTATTTTTACATATTACCATAGTTGAAATAACATAATAAAACTTTAAACCATAATTAAAATATTGTGCATAATGAAATTAAAACATTTGTTTCTGTAAATAAGCTTTTATAAAACATTGCTTGTCATCGCTCTAATGACTTCCTATTTTTGTTACAAATTGTCCTGCTGAAGAAAAGGCTCATTCAGACTGCACTAGTAGGCTTTATTGTCATTAAATAGGAGTATGTTCTTTCCAATGTTAACATAATATATGTATTCAGAATTACTAAATAATTTTTCCCATTCACATTTTTTCCCCCATATGTCCAAGAAAGCTACTAAATTTGAATAAATAGTTGTCTTAATGTTTAATCTTTTAGAACCAACTTCTGATTTCATGATAAATAATATTAAAAAAAAATTTTTTCTGTATTTAAAAAGATGAATTATAAATCAGGACATAAACGAGTAAATAACAAAAGTGAGAACAGAGAGTTTAAAAAGAGTATTTTATTGGAATAGAAAATGTATAATTCACTTTGGAAATTGTTAATAATATTAATAACTATATGGCCCAGTGGTTGAGTGGTAGCATATAGCACTTCCACACCACAGGTCCAGGTTCTATTCCTGGGCTGAGCAAGGTCGACTCAGCCTTTCATCCCTACTGCAGTGAGTCAATAAATGAGTACCAAGCTTGCTTAGGGACTTAAACACTGAGGGTTTCGCTTCAGGCTGACCACCTGAGCGGGACATCTGCTCATGCACCTCAGCGCCCAATGGTCATGTATACTGGGATGGGCACAGTAGATCCTGGCCCTCATGGGCTGTTGCGCATCAGAGTTTGAATTACTAATAACTCTTTTAAAAAGTATACTTATAAAGAATAAGTATACTACTAGTTAATAAGTTTACTAAAAAATAACTAAGGTCTATAAACTAGTACACAAACAAACACTAGCATCAACTATAAGATTAGCACAAGATATCAACAACAGAAATTGATTAATTTTCCATGGTACCGCTTGGCATGCGTAAATGTTTGCTAGTCACATGATTCTTACCTATTGCTGCTTGTCTGTGAATTTAGTCCATTGTAAACTGAATATTAAATGCAAAAAATTAAAATGTATCTAGTAGATTAGTACTCAGAGTTTAAAATTGTACTGTTAGGTTATATTTATCAATACGAAAAAAATAATTGCACTTAAAAAATTCTACCTGCATATTTTATTAAAAAATTATATAATTCAGATAAAAACTAGATCCAGGGCTGAAAACCTTGATGTATATGTTAATATTATGTATTGTGAATATCATTTCTAATTTTACTTCTTAGTTAAGGAGACCAGAAACTGTAGATGATCGTCATGTTATGGCAAAACATACACAGATATATCCTAAGGAAGAAGAGTTGAATGCTGTTCAGAGAATTATTACAAATTCTGAAAAGGCATTAAAATTAGTATCAGATTGTCTTACTGAAAAAAATGATAAAAAGTAAGTTCATGCATAATTTTGAAATACTTTTTTAATGAAGGTTGTAGTTTTTCTTTTAAAGATGTTATTTTCTTTTAGAGAACTACCTAAAACCATTGTAAAAGTTGAAGAAAAAGCTTCAGATTCTAAGGCAGCAGCCGTAGCACCTGGAACAGAGTATGTTTTTCTTACAGTTATATACTATAACAAATTTTTAAAGAAGTCTTTGATATACTTCAATTTAGTTTTTAAAAATTGGAACTTGGTGTTAGTTTTTTTCTTAGAAATGTGCCAAGTAATAGGGCTTTTTAATTAAGGTTATCTTTGTATAGGATTAAATCTGAAATAGGTTAGTCTTATCTCTAAGATCATTCATACAGTTTTTGTTATAGTCAGGAGTGTCTGCCCTTTTTTGTTTATCTGGGTCTCATTGGAAGGAGACTAGAGTTTGGGGGGGGGGGGGCTTGCAAAATGTACTCAACATGGAAAAAAATAATTAAATTTTTAATGCCTTATATATATTTAGGATTTTTTTATATATTATTATTATTAAATGGATAAATTTAATTAGTTTAACATATACAGCATTCAGTTCAATTGGAGTGGTTGCAATTCTCGGGAAGTTCTCAAGTTATTCATCTGTTTTGGTTCTAATTTTATCTTCTTTATCAATTATTTTCACCTTTGAAGATAATTGTTCACAAATGTAAGTACTTCCAAGCAATAATAACTTGAATAATGCATGATTGTGCAGGTGTAATATTATAAAAAATGCAATCAAAAGACAATGATCAAATTTATCTATAAATTGGATGTCAGATTGTAACTCTGTATTACATTTGAAAAATTTCTGGTAACAGAACTATATTAATCATAGAGTTGTGGATATGCAAAAGTTTTGATTATTTTTCTGGAAATCCTAAATTCTTATATCAATTCTCTTAAATAAAAGAATGACTGGATATTTTATCCCATCTTTAGGATTATGTGTTTGGCCACTGTGTTGAAATGAAAAGAAATATTAGCATTTATTTGGGCTTACCATTGTACTTATAAGTTCATTTTTACCTTAAAGATACTTAAGTGATCTAAATGAATGGTCAAACCTACCAAAAGTACCAGGTCAGCAAACCAGTTTTCATTGTCGAGTTCTGACACAGATTTTGCATTTCATCTTTTGATTTGATTATTTATTTAATAAAATCTTTTTGACATTTGGTCTTAGCTGAGCCTCCTTGCTTCTGAAACTAGATGATATCACCATAAGTTTGAAAAATTTCTAAAATTGATTCAGTATTCCTGAGCTTTTCTACAGTTCAGTTTTGAAAATTTGTATAACATGGTGAGTTTTAAAGTTTTTCTGCATAAATTTTCTTTGTGTCTTATGCAGTAGTGCTTCATCAAATGAGTTTTCAATAGCAATGACATCTTTTGATTTTACCAAGTCCCTCTTTTTATCTATTGTAATTGGAACATCAACTGTAATTACGCTTAATATGTTGGTGAGAAACGCGGGTACCTTAAAATTTTTTCTCCACTGTTATATATAAATATCTTGATGTAATTAATGCCTTACTAGTACTAAATAAACCATTTCTACTTCTGACATTTATATTTATACCTGAAATATAAATGCCAGATTGAGTGGTATCAGTAGTAACAATATTACTATCATCCATTTCCAAAGAATAAAATGTAATATTACAGACTTCATTTTTCAAATCTAATCAATTTTTTGCCATTGAATTAATGATTACATAACTAGCATTCACAGTTAATTGCCTAAGTTTGTAACATTATTGTTTGTTTATTTTTGAGACAAGGACCTCTTTTTAACGCAGTGATTGTTGAAACATGTTTTTGCTCTTTCTATTTTTTTTTTTTTTTTTGCTTTTTGAGGACAGGTATGGAAATACAAGCTAATCAGAGTGCCTCACTATTCATGTTAAGAACATTAGTCTTCTATTTTTCATTGATTAATGTTTCTTCAATGATTTTTTTTGCAGCATTGAAATTATAAAACATTCAAATTTATAATAAAAAAATTTTATTTTCGTTGAAGAATAGCAAGATTTAATAATGCAGACACAAAAGTATGCAAACTTCTCTTTAAAAAAATATGGGGGGGGGGGTCAATAAAAGATAAAAACAGATATACCATTAGAGATCCAGTAAAAATGAGTTTTACGCAAATCAACTTTGTATTTTAATAAATTCCATTATACGTATCACAGTTGCAACTGAATTAGCCATGGGACTTGCATGTCTGGTTAGTCGGAGGGTATAGATTTTTATGATTGCAACAGAGTTATGCAGAATAGCTTCTTGTGCTGAAAATTTCAAATTGAAAATATTTGATTTACTGTAAATTTTCATAAATAGGCAACCTTTCTTGCTGATTTTGACAGTTTTATTACCATGTTAGTATTATGACAAATAAGTGAATTTTTCTTTTGAAATGGAAATATTTTTTTCATAATTCTTCATGAACTATATAAATTGAAGCAATAATCACCAGTACTAATATATCAACTGTAATTTTGACTGTTGGCTCAGAGGTCTGGTTACATTGATGAGAATTAGGGGGATGTCTATTTCTAAAGAAAAATTATTGGTTTTTGCAAGTTAACAGCAATTTGATTTAAAACTCCCTCTACACCATGTTATTCTCTTGTGATGTATTCTAATCTTAACTTATTGATTCTTACTCTTAGATTTTGATCTAATC
This sequence comes from Trichonephila inaurata madagascariensis, assembly GCA_019973955.1. NCBI lineage: Eukaryota > Metazoa > Arthropoda > Arachnida > Araneae > Nephilidae > Trichonephila > Trichonephila inaurata. Next base: position 279,100 of record BMAV01006538.1, on the reverse strand, counting down.
TGAGTAATGCCACCCAGACATTTCTAAACTGCCTTTTCTGTTGAATTGCAAAAATCTATGTAATTTGCAAAATGTACAATGTATTGAACACTAAAATAAGTTGTTCTTGGCGCTATACGATTTTTCTTGCTTTTTATCATTAACTTTATTAAAAATTCTAGCCATACCTTTATGGATATAATGCTGTGCTTTATTTTATTGTGAAGTTAAAATTTAGTGATTTTACTTCAAAATTTATGTGTAATGCTTGTTTAATAATAAATTGTTTTTAGCATGAATCTTAACTTGTTAGTAAAGATCATATAAAAATTTATTATAAAATAAATGCTTGGCATTTACTTTCTTTTCTTCCTTGACAATGTCTGTATTTTTTTATTTTTTATTTTTTTAAATAGTTTTGTTGTATGTTAATCTCTAATATAATAGCCAATGAAATTTTCAGTTTTATAAAGTTAAGGAATTTTAAATCCATGCATAATTTTTTTAGTAATTTAATTTGTTTCTTGTGTACACCTGAATGACTTTCATTTTATGTAATATATCTTAGTGGAAACAAAGAAACTAAAGATAAAGAGACTCCTCAACCATACCGAGTGTTAAAAGGGGTCATGCGTGTTGGTTCTCTGGCCAAAGGCTTAGTTCTTACTGGTGATTTAAGTGTTAAACTTGTTGTGATGTGTGCTGAGAAACCAACAAGATCTCTTCTGGAAAAAGTCATGGAACATCTTCCAAAACAATTAGCTGTAAGTGTGTACATGAAAATCGAGTCTTGTATAGTATATTGTGTGAATAGAGAGAGAATTATGAGCATGCAGATTTTAAATGCATACTCTTAATAGAATTTTTAATTTCTTACGCTTATTTTATTGTACCATTTAATATTTTTATGTAAATCAAATTTGAATGATCAAGTAATTCTTTTTTGTCGTTTCTTTTGATCTTTTTTCCTATAAAATTATTAAAAATAGATAATTGATAAATTTTATTTTAACATTTATACTTAATTTGATAGTAACTCTAATGTATGTATAAATTCTTAAATTAAAAAAAGCTGTGGATAAGTCGCATATGATTATTCTACTCTCTCTCTATGGTAGTAAAATATATGAACTATTTGTGATAATTTTTACTACTTTAGTTTGATAATGTTATGTACTCATTTAATGTTAAAAAAATGGAGGCAAAAATTAATTTTCTACAAGAGTTTTTAATGGTAGGTAAAACATGTTGTATTAGATAATTTTTTATGCACCATTTTGGACATTCCATTGTATTTAAAAGAAACATGCACTCACAAGGGTTTATCACATGTAAATTATACCTCATTGTTACTAGAAATGTAATTTTCTGTTGATAATGAAATACTAAATTAGTATTTTAAAAGTTGATAACTGGAAAACAAAATGACGAGATTAAACAGAGTGACAATTAAACATAAAAATACCTAAAATTGTACAGACTTAATCTGTTGATGTTAACCAATGATTATGTAGGAATATGTAAGTACTTTTTGTGGATAATTTGATGGGATATATTTGGAATGTTGCAAAGAGAAAGCAGTAATTATATATATTGATCATGGCTCAAACAAAAGTTTATTTTAAAAATGATGATTAAAATGTTGGAAATCAGATGATTACAGTGTAGTACTTCCTTTCCTGTAAATCACAATATGCAATTTCTGTAGAGAAAGTGCCTAATAACTGCCTTGAGAAGGATTTCTTTTTTGGGTCAGTTACCTTAAGTATGAGGCACAGATCTCCAGACCTGAGTAGATAGCCTGATCAAACTACCATGCCCTACAAACTGTTTTCACTGTTACCATAAGCGACCAAGAGCCAAAATTCACTTTTACTGAATTGATGACTGAAAATGAAAACTTAGATGGCAATGCAATCTAGTATACCAGGCAGAAACTTAATGCAACTCTCTCGTAAAGCACAACTGATACAAAAGCTATTATGTCTGATGCATCAAATAGACTCACCATTTCCACTAGAGACTGACAGCCCCAGACTTGAATCTGATTGAGCATCTTTCAGACATACTTAGATGAAAAATTTCAGCTTATCAATTACTTATTCAGCTTGCTTAACAAAGCAAATGCAAATTGGTTTCAAGTTGACAAAATCTGTTTCTGTATTTGACCCAAATTTATATGCATGGCATGAATTTTTTTTTAATTTATTGGCATTGTAGCAAGAAATAATCTCAATTAGTGAACTTTAGCTATGTTTTTGTTTTGGCACTAGAGCGACATCTAGTTTTTCTCCATTTTGTGTCATTTACATAAATAAAACAACATATTTTCATGCATTCTTCTATTAGTCTTATTAATAGCTTTCAAACTAAATGAATTTTTTTTTTGCTCTATATAGGAATATCTTTTATTCATAACTTTTGATACCATATTATTATATTTAAGGTAGTATGGATTAAAAGTTGAATGAGTAAAAACCTAATATCTATAAGCAAAATTTTATGTTCGTCATAATATTGCCTTGTTTAAACAACTGAATAGGTACTCCATAGCTTTGTTGTATTGAATACCTTAAAATTATCACATGTACTTGCAATTTCTTTTTTGATTTTTTTTCAAAAATTCAATAATTTATTTCTTATATCTGTAATGTTTTAAAATTGCTTTAATGCAATAGAGCTGGTAATTTGTCTGAAATATTTTTTCCTATTCAATCTCAGAATTTAAAAATAGTGAGTTTTACCTATGATTTTTTTGGGACCATAAAGTTTAGTTTTAAATATGATAGTTAAGTATTCAATCTTGTCACATATATTATAAATAAGCATCAACTTTTTGTATAAACATATTTGTTTGTAAATTTTCAGGTTGTTGCTTCAGAGGAAAAATATGAAGTTACAAGGTGTCCTGAAGAAGCTGCTATTATTGTAACTTCTGCAGTGGAACCAAAAATAGTCGTTACTGTTACATTGACATCACCTGTGATGCGTGAATCTAACACTGAAACAAATGCTGATGGAGGTATGCTTTTGGTCAATGGGTGTGATTTGATTAATTTATAGCAACCCCTGAAATCTATGAAACATCAGAAATCATATGCTATATTGTTGCACTTTAAATTAAAACTTAGTGTTTAATATATTTTTTAAGTGTTTTGAATGACTACCACAATTTATAAATTTCTCCTTTGGTTTTATCTTTTTTAATGTTTAGTTATTAATATACATTTATTTTCTTTTAGGTAAGTGGGAGAAGTAAGATTTAGTTTTAATTTCTTCTTAAAGTTTGATCCTACAATCCCAGTTTAATTCAATCATTACATGTTACTTTGCTTTGATTGTAGAGTTTAAACTTAATTTTAAAATAATTAAAGAAAAAATAATAAATTGAATCTTTACTGCAAAAGGTGAAAGTGTGTGTGTGTTTTTTGAAGTAATTTTTTTCTTAATTATAAATTTTTTCATAATTGTTATATAATTGATTTATATATATAAAGACAGCAAAATATATATATAAATTTTGAAGAATCTGCAATTTTAACTGATCTTTACCATTAATTAGTTATATTTAGGGCATTCAGAACATTGAATTAAAAACAAAACTTAAGTCATCTAGTAAATTGTTAAGTAGTTTAGTTAAATTGATAGATTCCAATAATTGAAAATATAGAAATACGTTATTCGTTACTGCAGTTTTCCTTTTGCAAATGCAAACTAATTTCTGGTTTTAAATTGGAGAAAAGTTTGAGCAATTTTAGCACAACTTTGTTTAAAAACTTATTTACACACACACATTTTGTTTTGATGAGTGCAATGATCTATATAGGTGAGAAACATACAATCTGTGCATTTACTTCAAATGTCAGTAAAATTTAAGCAATAAGCTTGAAGAATTATTTGAAAAACTATTTCTATACATGTATAGATTTTAAATTTATGTTCATTTTAAGTTGTGTAAAGTTAGATATAGTTATACATTATAATGACAATTATTCGTGGATTCTGGATATTTGGTTGCTTAGTATTAATTCTTATCACTGACAAATGAAGCTTTCCTGGAAAGAAAGAAGATGCATATGTGAAAATGCTTCTATAATTTAAAATGTCTCATGATTTGATTACTTATAATTTAACTCTAAAATTACCTTTTCTAATTACAAGTGTTGCTAAAACACCTGTACTTCTTGCAGTAGCTTTTCTGCTTTGACACTCATTCACTTAATGCCTTTCTATACCTTATTTTATAAATTACCATATTTTCTCCAGGATATATATTATGTGTTAAAAAAGTTTCGAATTTCGTTTCTCATATTATATGCCACCATGGATAATGTGATAAAAAACATTCTCAATTAGAAAAGCTTACAATAAAGTTTTGAAAAAAATACCATTTATGTTTTGTAAAATAAATAATAGATGACGCTGAAAGCTTTTGCAACTCTGCTGACATATTTCAACTAAAATCAGTTACATCAGATAACTGTTCAGGAATGAATTCGGTTCCTTGGAAACATATTACAGTTGCTTGCTTCATTTTGCATTCTGTCTTAACCTGAGTTATTTTGTCCTGAGAATATTCAAGTTTAGATATTGTCCTATTGAAGCGTGTAAATTACACTGCTGATTTTGAACTAAACATTATAGAGAAAGCTACCAAAGTAGGAAATTGGGAAACTGCAAGATAATTTAACATTGACGAGTCAAATATTCAATTGTGAAAAAAACAAGGAACAATTTTAAAAAATGGTATCCAAAGCTTTTTAATTATGAATCGATGAGGCACATCTCAGAATGTTATAAATGCCCTGGAAGTCCTCATTTACAACTAACACTTACAGGAATTATAGCCTTTAGACATCGGAATTAACAGATATTTAAATCACAAAAGCTCAGAAATAATGGGAACGATGGATGTTTGTTGGAGAAAAGAATTTTAATACTTCTTTTTTGTTCAATTTCTAATTTTAATCATGTATATATATATATTTAATCTCGTGCTACATTGTCAACAGTAAATGTTTTGGATTATTTGCCTTAAAAATTGCAGCGAATTATACGACGCTGCGGATTATGCAATATTTTTTATATTCTCGAAAAAAAGGCTTTGCAGATTATATACAGCAGGGGTGGCCAACCCAAATGACCTTGTGGGCCACTTCAGAAGAACTTTGCAATCCCGCTGGCTACATATAAAAATATATATCTTTATATTAGATTTAGACCCATTACAAACATTTGTTGGAAAGAAAATTTGAAACAGACTGATATATTATTATAGTTTTCATTGTTTTTCGTGTATACAAACATAGATAGTATAATAATAATAATGCAATGATCAAATAATGTTTAATTTATTTAATTAGAGTGAGATCTATATCTCAACTCTTTCACTTAGTTTTTGCAAGTTGATCTCAATGCATGTGTATTTGCGTATTGTAATTGATGTTGCAGATTTTCGTGCGTTAAGTTTGAGCATGATTTATGTTTGATAAATTTCTATTTAGGAAGAAAAAAGATTCGCAGTAACAGAAGCAACGTGATTAAATAATAACAGTTATGGGACTTATTTTTTACAAAAAAAACTCTTTAAACAAAAAATATTGTACAAAATAGTCGAATTTTGTAAAATTGTAAAGAATCTCGCGGGCCGCAGGATGGACACCTCTGATATACAGGAATATACGGTATGATGCAATACCCCAGAATGCCCAATGCAGTTCAGTTTACTTTATAGTAATATAAGTGAAATTTTCTTTCACATCTTTTGAATTCATGATTACTCCTCCCCTCTGTTATTGAGGAATTGAGTCCCCTCCTTTGTTCCGTCCCTTTTGTCAAGAATAATAGCTGTATCGTGTACCTGCTGTTCCTTCTTTGAGCTGAATCCCTCAACCCAAAAAAATTTGT
>BMAV01006538.1:246746-273114 GCA_019973955.1 Trichonephila inaurata madagascariensis | reverse complement strand
CCCCCCCCCCCTCCTCCTATTATAACATAGTTTATACCAGTTGAAATGGTTTCTTTTTTATTGAGAGCTTTAGGAAACAAGTCTAATGTGGCGACATTATCTGAAAATGAAGGGAAAAGCAAAGAGATATTAATAATTGTAATATTTCTTCATCGAGCTGTGATACAATTGGCATGGTAATCTCATTTTTTATGGTCTGAGTGATTGGCAAACACTTTAAGAGCAAGCCTGAAGGAGGATGTGGCACAGGCTAAAATAAACTATAAAATGCAATAAAAACAGTAAAAGTGAATACTGAGGGAGATGCAACTGCTTATTCATTGAGGTGGATTCTATTTTTTATGCAGAAAAACAGAACCTTTAAGTATTTTTATTAAAAAAAATATTGGAAGACTTCTCTATATTGTTTCATATGTAATGGCGTTTTTAGTTTGCTAAACACTGGTCTGTTTTATGGGGTTTGAATTTTTGCTTTGAAACTGAGAAAGAATGACGTTTTGTGAAAGGCTATGACTTCTGAGATTAGATTTAAAATCAGACTGGCTACACTAAACATCTTTTAGAAAATTAATTAATTTGAACATATTTTGTATTTACTTTTGCTAAATATTTAATTCAATTTCTTAAAAATGTATATTCAATCTTTTTTCCTTCATATTTCTAAAATATTAAGTATGAATCAGGAATATAAAACAAAAGGTTCTAGTATTACTTCTGTACCAATTTCTGCTGATTTTGTATTTTCTGTCACTTCTAAACAAGCAAAAGGAGAAATAGCTTTAACAAATGGTCAAGAGGACGAGAGTTATCTGGTGTTCCAGTATTAAAAATAAAAATACTGGGTTTTGATGGAAAAAATACAATTATTTTATGATATAATTACTTTTATTATGTGATATATATGAAGCTTTCAATTGAAAGACTAAAAAAAATATATTCTCTAGACTGTAGTAGGTATAAAAATTTGTATGTAGTATATGTACTTGTATATTCTATTAAAAAATTAAGCATCTTTTTAAAAATTAATAATTCATTTTAATTGCTTATTTCATCACAGCTAGATAAAATTATATTATACTTAGTAGCTCAAAGGGAACTAAATTATGATTGTAATAGGTTAAAACATATTTTTTTAAACTAATTTTTAAACATTTTTGTATGTGAATACTTAAAATCTGTGTTTCCTCCCCCGCCCATACAAGAAATTTTCGTTCATAATGTCTTAATATCTTTTTCAGTTATGATTTTTTAAAAATAAATCTTGAGTTAAATGTCAATCTCAATTTCTTTTGTGATATTTAATACAGTTATAGGTATGATAAATTTTAAAATGAAACAATTTTTTCATAGAATTTTTCTTATTCAAAATACCAGATATATTCTTTCTAAAATGACCCCTTATCTTTATTTCCTTGAATACTGAAGACAACATACAAATTTGGGTTTAAGAGTTCCATATATGCAAGACAAAATTTTAGTATGTCAAAAAGTTCTTTTGTAATTATTCTACACATGGTTTAAAAAATAATCGTCTGTTGCCTGGTGTAATTGTTTGTAAAGTGAACAACAAAAAAAAATTTCTTATTGGTACACTCATGACATTTAAGTTTTGTTGTTTTTTTCTCTCTTCTTCCCCATAGCCGAGTTTTATGAAATTTAAAAACTTAGACTCGTTTGGTCGGAAATCATAAAAAAGAAATGTAGGAAATAAGAATTTTTTTATGTTAACATGATTTAATTTTCTTTGGGCTATTATCAGTTATTCTTAAATATATAATCTAGAATGATTAATTTTATAGTTGTCAGATTTGTTATAAAAATGTTTTGCTATGGCAATTAGCTAGAAATATTTTGCAATCTTTTAATCTTGAAAACTGTGTTTATAAGTCATAATTTAAAAATTGTTAATGATCTTGTATAAATTGTTTAGGAGAAATTATTAAATTGTTCAGTCATTCAAAAACAATTAAATTTTAAGATTATCACTTCCGATGAAATTTGCATTCTAGCTTCTTTCATAATGATTAAACACTTAGTATGTATCAAGTTAACCTGTGTGTTTTGTTTAGTTCCGCTTTGAAGCTTTAAGGGCAACAACCTTCTCAACTTTGAATGCTGTGGGTGGCTGACCTGGAAGGATTTTTGATCACCCTGGGTGGTTGTCCATTGTGCTGCCTTTTTAGTTATAATGTATATATTTTTGTAATAACAATATATTTTGGTGTTAGTTTTAAAAGGTTTATGCAACAGTCTTTATTTTGATTAAAATTCAGAACTTAGTTTAAGCAGTTTTTTTTTTTAAAGCAGTCTATTACTAACTGGATATATTTTCAATTACTTGAGTTTCATGGACAAATATGAGTACTTATTTTCTGATGTATGCTGAAGTGCAGTAAGGTGATATAGTATTTAATTGTTTTATTAAACTATAATTTTTTTTAAAAAAAAATTAGTTTTTATATTTGAAAGGCAGTACATTGGCATGCCCCCATAGGTCAAACACCCATTCCTTTCAGTCTCCTTGTGCTAATGTCAGTCTTCTATCATCTGGTTTTCTAGAGACTGTTTCCGACCCACCGGATGTACTGGACAGGCAGAAATGCCTGGAGGCCTTGGCCGCTCTGCGACATGCCAAGTGGTTCCAGGTTTGCATTTTCTTTACTTTTCAGCCTTATGTATATCTGATAATGTGGTACCACCGACCCCTTTCTTAAAGTAGTCTGTGATTTTTGTAAAGATTTGCGTGATAAATTTAATGGAGTTTTAACAGTTTTACATTATTGTTATGTTTCAAACTACTTTTTATCATGAACTTAAGTTTTTAATGAAAATGAAACATAGTGAAATGAAATTTATGTAAAATTTAATTTTAATCTACATCAGCAAGTGTAATTTATAAACTTTTTGTGTATTTTTAAATTGCTTTAAAAAAAATCCATTCTGTTGATTTTTAAAGAGTATAACAAACAGTTTTGCAGTTTCCAATATTAAAATCGTATTATACAATAGCTTCTATCTAAAAAAAAAACGTTTTGTTACATGTGAAATGCTCTATAAAATTTGTTTATTTTAAAATGATAGCAATATTGATGAGTTTCCACTGCCTTGAAATGTGGTCATTTCAAAATATTAATTTTTATATTGTTCATTTCATGGTACTAATGAAATTTTGAGTTGGCAGTGTGTTTGAAACATAACAAATGGTGTTTCAAAAGATGGCTTTAATATAATTTTAAAGGTGAAGGTTTTATTGCAAGTAAAAACTTGCAATACATGAGGCTGGAAAGTCGTAAAGTCCTTCATGATGACCTAAAAGCATGTCAGATGATGGACAAAAAGAAAAAGGAAGAAAAATCTGATTTAAAATTAAATTTTCTTAAAATATTACTGTGATTATGGATAATCTAAGTCCCTGACAAATTGTGTAGGAAAAAGTAAAATGAATGAAAAAAAAAAAAACTTTAAAAATATGCTTTTTTAAAAGATTGTCTAGAGATTAATATCCATAATCACTTTTTACACCTATAACTATATATTGGTTCTGATAATCATATTGACTAGGAAATGTTTTTAAATGAACCTACTTATATATATATGCAAGGTCTTAATCTGTAAGAGGCTCTTTTAACAAACTACATTTAAAATAATTCAAGAAAGGAAATTTAATCTAGATTGGGATTAATGGCAGTTAACATCATTTGCATATATATATACAGTTCTGCTAAAATGTAGCTAAGTGTTCTATAAACTCTAAAATATTCAGCGGCATACCTGAATTAGCTTTAAGATACCTGAAAGAAATATGCTGTTAAACTTGAAATAAAAATATAATTGTCCCCAAAATATTAAACACTATCTTTGTTTTGGAGGGAATAAATTCAGACTTTGTGGATCAGTAGCTTTAAATACCTTGTAAACCTCAAAATGCTGTTCCATTTAAAAATAGAAAAGTGATGTGATAGTTCTTCAGTTTTACCTTTAAAATGGCCTTGCTTCCAGCAAAAAGAATTGATGCATATGTTTTTACTCTTTGTCATCTATGAAATAGAAAAATCTTTTTTACCCAAAATTTTGTATTAAATTTTTGAAGGTAACATTTGGAAATTTTCTTCATTGGTTTATATCAGCTCTAAAATTAAAATCTTAAGTTCTTATTGGTTAAGTGTTAAACTATATCTTCCATTCCCTTTTAAAAGTTTCTTGAAAGATGAAGCTTATTACAGAACTAGAGATCTTTTAATGTAAAACATAAGAATAAATCCAGGAATTTGTATTTAAAAAAAGGGTCATTTCTTAGTTGTAGGCAATAAAAATATTGAGTTTAAACTTTTCTGTTAATTTTGTGTTCTAATGCTTTTAAAGGTCCTTAATTTCTGATTTTTTTTATGTATTTCTGTTACATTGATTAATAGATAATGAAGATTGCATAGTTATATATAATGATTTGAATTAGGTTTCTTTAATACAGAATTAAAATTCTATTTTGGGAAGATGTGTCAAACTGTAAAGTGTTTTGTCAATTTTGAATTATGTTTGAACCATTTAAGTACTAATATGAAATTTGGAGATTTCATATTAGTATTTAAATGGTTGTGATATAAAATGATTTATAAAACAGTAAAGAAATTTAAAAATAAAGCAATACATAGTTAAGGAAAATGTAACTTTTGAGAAATGTTGCGATATTTTGATTTAGTCACCAAATTGGTTTAAACCAGGGATACACAACCTTTTTCCCCGCTAGGCCACAAACATGAGTATTTCATGCGGACCCCAACACGAGTATAATGGGGGAAAACACTGACCACAGCAACATTGGGAAAAGCGAAATTGATCAGAATATATTAGCTCTTATTTTTGGCTTTATAATTTTAGTACTATATTAACTCTTCTGTCAAACACACACAAAAAATATTCCCTTCAAAACTTATGGATTTGATTGATAGAATTTCCCTTTAAATTTTCAGTACATCGTCCTTAAATAATTAAATTTCTTAGTGCAATGGAAACAACCGAGACACTCAGAAAAGGCCAACTGGCCACATGTTGCCTGCAGGTTACAGGTTGAGTATCACTGGTTTAGACCATATACTAGTTTCGACCATATACTAGTTTCCATCTCCCCCCACACACATACCTCATAAGCATTCTTTTGTTTTCGAAATTAATATAAGAGTTTGCAAAGTAAATCAATATTATATTAAATTTGTTTAAACAAAATATTGCAAGATCCTAATCTCGAGAATGTATTTTAAAAAGAATTACAAATTTATTGAAACAATGTCTTTTTTTAATGATAAATGTTTAAGGGCAAAACATGAAAATAAACTTTTTGAGACTTCCTTTGATAAATTCAGTTGTGTTTTTTAATCTCCTAGAAACTTAATTGTTTTTCACAAAAAAAGTTAATTTTATGAATTGGTGATTTAATAGTAATTATATATATATATAAATTGATATGCTCCTAAATTTTGTTAAGTTCTAATGAATGCTTGCAAATGCCTTCTTTTAGAACTTGCATTTTTAATAATATTTGAAATTTTAACAACAGAATTTTTTCATTCAGTTGCTATGAATTTTGACTTTTTAGATCTTTCGGTTAATATTCTTTTCCTTGCTAAAAAGATTGAGAATTTTTTTTGTAGGTTATAATTGTTTTAATATTATGGCCTCTTAGTATTTTTTTTTTGTTTGTTAAGTATCGCTGGATTTAAATGAATATTAATGATAATTGAATTTAAAATGAAATTTGAGTTGTTGGCATTGTAAAGCATTCCGAATTTTGAAAAAATGTTAAAAATATCAAAATTTTTCCAAAGTTAGTAAAATGTTTAATGTTATGATTTAGTTTACTTTGAACTCTTATCAAGTACAGATTACCCGTATCAGGGATTATGAAATATATTGTAAATTTTTTCCTTTTTTAAAGATAAAAAGGCTTACCATATTTCTAGGATTTCAACCCTGTATCTATTTTTTAAATTACTTGAAGGTTTTAACAATTAACTGAAGCATTAAACTTTAGTTATCCCCCCCCCCTTCTCCCATCAGACATAGTTTGTTTTAATTACATCAGATATTTCATACTAAGAAACTTTGTAGATGTTTAGAACAGTAGCAACTCGAGCAGATGTCTTAAGTGAGGACATCACTAGCTGAACTATTTTTTCTATGTGTGAACCTGAAATATATACCTGGTTCAAATAAGTCATCAATGCTTATGGAGTCTAATAATTTCATCAACAACTTGTGCACTCTTTTGTAAATTAGACCATGCAAATTTCAGTTTTGAAGATTTATCCTCTGAAACTTTCTAATTTTATACAAACTGGTTCTCTACAACTCATAAGTATTGGATACTAGAATTATAATAACTGTGTATATTATACACTTTTGAAGAATTTTTACTCCTAGACATTTTCTTTCTGAGTGCATAGCATTACTATGGCAGATGCTATAAATATGTTGGTTTTTCTTTCCTGAATATGACAAATTAATTCAGATTATCTCTAAAGCTATTCTGTTACTGTGGTAGAACTAGTTTTGAATTTCCAAAACCTCATAGAGTATCGTATATAAACTAAAAATTTATCTAGATTTTAATAAAAAATATTCGAATAACAATTTTGAGCATACTGTTAGAAATTGAAAGAATTCTTTTTGTTTCAAGCAACAAACTAAGAAGCTTTGTGCTAGTATGGGCACTTGTTTTTCCAAATTTTTTAAACTCATGAAGTTTCTTACTTTTATAGTATATATGTGAAAATATTTTTATAACAATAACCAGGGGTAGAGAATCGTATGTGTGCTATTTGTTCTGAATTGTGGGTGTGAAAACCAATTTCTCAAATCAATTTTATCTAAATTCCTTCAAATTTTCCTGAGCACTGTTTTTTATTCCCCTTTTCACACCACCAAAATTACTGATATTGAGCAATTCCACCTGACACTTCAGCAAAATTTAACTTAAATTTCCTCCTTCAGATTGAAATGCTTCACAACAATTGAAACAAGGTTTACGTCATTTCTGTTTGAGCTATCCATTGTAACTGTTACATAATTGTTTTCCCAAGAGCGAACACATCAGGCATAAATGGAGAAATAACATTAAAAATAATTGCCTTGGTTTTAGTTTCTGGCTGATGAAATTTTTGGTCCGATAACAACTAGTTTCAATGAGCAGTCTTCGTGTTTTGAAACTACGTTCATATCAAGCAATGTAACTTTAAAATGTAGTTTCTTTAGCAGCATACATTCCTGATCAGTTTATCGTCCTTTCCTTTATGTGCAGTTGAAAAATCTCTAGTATGTAGTTTGCAAGAAACATTTTACTGTCATTACACAATTTTAAAAAGTTATATTTCTGTTGTAGTTTAACATTAAATGCATATTTTCTTTTGCCCCTTGTCAAATTAAGAGAAAAAACGAACAAAGATAAAATGACCAAAAACATGTAGACATTTCATTTCATACATGGGGGGAGATAGAAAACAAATTGCCTTTGTTGTGTTGCCAAATGACTTAGTAAAAAGTTGTGGCAAGCCTTGGTCTTATCATCCCTTTGTTAATATTAACACAAGCACTTGTGCTAAGTTCTGCTGAGAGATGCACAACCATAAGAGAGTGTTTAAAAATGTGATGTAGACCATATGAGTCTTAAAATTTTATAAAATCTTTGCTAGCCGGGAAATTTTTAAAATCGGCAGCTCTAAAAGGCCAGGGTTGACAAAGCTAATCCCAGACATGTGGTAAGCCAATATATATTAAGTTGAAAAAGTTTCATATTGTCTTTAATAATTTTTCTTGTATAAATAATAAAATTGTGATTGAACAAAAAATTCTTCATGCAAAGTTAATCAAAATGTAGTGAAGTTATACTAGGGTACTTTATATTAATAATTTTCTAGTCTACCCTTCCCCTTTAATATTTAAATGGAACAGTGCATAAATTAAATTAGTATTTTTTTTAAATTTTAAATATATATTTGTATATTTCATTTTTTCAGAAGCAATTCAGGTATGTGTTGTATTCTTTCATAAAATTTCTCTTTTAATTTTTATTGCTTCTGCAGGCTAGAGCAAGTGGACTTCAGTCATGTGTCATGGTAATCCGTATACTTAGAGATCTTTGTCAACGTGTGCCCACATGGAGTAGACTTAGTGGCTGGGTTGGTAAACCTTTCATGGAATTTTTACTACTTTCACTCTGTTAATTACTTCTATTCTGTAAAGAATACTCTTAATTTTATTTACAGTGTAATGTATGTTTGAATACTGTATTTTTAAAAGTAATATTTGAATTGTTAATAGTTGCTGTTGAAATTGATAGGTTTTTGACGCAGTTGAGTTTCTTTATATAGAGAGAGAAAGAATTCACTCATTACAAGGTCTCTGGAACTATTAAACCTGCAAACATTACTTGGCAGGCATGTTTCTTTTATCGAATAGAGATAAGCTAAAAACGAATTTTGCAGTAATTAACTCCATGGTGGCTTGGGAGAGGCACACCAAGATAAACATGCTTTTTGTTTAGAAATTAAGGACCTATCCTTTTTAAATCAAAAGGCAAGGACAATAAGAATGTTTTTGAATATTTTCAAAAGCTTAAAATGTTAGAAGCTCATACAGCATTTTGAAGTACCCATTGAAGGGAATGAGTAGTGGCTAGTATATTCAGAAAGTATGGTGTGATCTAATTATCTAAAATTGGGATTATTTCAAATTTGTAGTATGTTTATTTTCTTTGTAAGCTTTTTGAATACCATAAAACTGACATTTGTAGTGATGATATAAGATTTTAGGAATTCAAGTATTGTTCAGTAGGAATAAGCATTTAATATTGAATTTCAGAAACATTTTACTAGGGTAAATATTAAAATTTATCTCAAAATATTAAAATATGTATGAACTTCTTTTTCCAGGCAATGGAATTACTTGTTGAAAAAGTGCTCAGTAGTTGCGGACAGCCATTAAGTCCTGGTGATGCTCTAAGACGTGTATTTGAAGCTATTGCATCTGGTATTCTTTTGCCAGGTCAGTAGAAATCCTAAACTATTTTTCAAATTAAAATTATTGATATAATTTTTATTATCTTAATTTTCTACCTTCTCCAGGATCTTCTGGTTTACTTGATCCATGTGAAAAGGATCCCACAGATGCTGCAGGTAGTCTTACTAACCAAGAAAGGGAAGATATAACTGCTAGTGCACAAGTATGATTATTTTAACTGTTAATATTTTATTTTAAAAAAAATGGGATCAATTGAGATATTTGAAAATGAAGTACAATAGGAAATCTTTTATACAAAGCAAATCTATTTTGTTCTATAGTGGTAATAAATTTCGATGTAAATATTCAAAAATGATAGTTTTGAATTGCCTCTGTAACCTATTTGGTTAAGTTATATCAAGTTCAACTAAGTTATTTAAATATTAAAATCCACAAGTCACATGAACAGGGGTGTAAAAAATAAAGGCACATACTTTTCTCTTAAAATGCTTACAATCTAATATGTAGCTTGGTAATATGATTTCATGTTCAAATAATGCTATTATTATTTGAACCTTGGAATATATCTTCTGTAATATGTGGTTTTAGTTTGTATAATTTCATGTTCTTAGTATCCAAAACTTTGCAACAAATTAGGCTATAAATTGAACTGTATCATTACATAAAAAACGCATGACAGAATTTTAGCAATGCATTGAGGGGGGATGCTAATGTCTCCTTGAAATCTTGTCATTGTTTTTGTTAGTTAAGAACAGTCCTTTGCTAAACTGGTTTTGAAATTTGGTTATTAAATGTATAGGAATATCTGTGACTGTGTTAAAGTAACAAAAACATTACAAATTTTTTTATTTATTTTTAAAAAATAATTAAGAGGGCATTTTGCTGCATCTATGGATGCATTATTTATGAAAATTCATTCATTAGTGTTAGAAAATTGAACTTTTGAAGCTGTAAACAAATGATACAACTGATTCAGGTACACTTTTTTCGGAATCTTTTTTTGTATATAATATGTATTATAAAATACTGATTTTTCTACACAATTAATATAATTTTTCTGTTATTTATGTTCAAACCTTATGTGAGACCTACCTATATTTTGTGCAAAAATTGAGGAAAATTTAAATGAATAGTTACAAAATTTTAAAATTTGCAATTTAAAAACTGAAAAATAATGTAGAATAATCCAATCTATTATGATATGGCTTTTTATTGTGTTAAAAAGTATTTTATAAATCATAGATGAAAGTATCTGTATTTGCAATTTTCTCAAAATGCATTTTTTGGTCATTTCGGTACACTTTTCTCAATCTACTTTACCTGTAGTGCTGATATTTTGTTTATCATAAAATACATAAATTTTCAATAAAGTGGGTGTGTTTTTTTTAAACAAATTTTAGACATAGCACAATTTCTACTTAAAATTCAAAGGGATTTTGAATCACAAAATGTTAAATTTTCTTATAAATATATATATTTTTAATTTTGATTGCATTCATTATATATGGACTGTTATATTTACCAATGCTGTAAAATTTAAAAGCCATATATAGAGTAGATTTTATACAAAATGTACCTAAAAGTAAGAACATGATTTGAAAATAAAAAATAATTATTGATTATTAAATTGCTCATATAGAGATTTATTTAAAATGAGATTTTTTATTTATTTTTACATGTTACACTGAAGGCACATATATATATATGTAATTCAGTGTAAAAATATTACTTCCATTGCTTTAAATTTAAATAAGAACCATTTAAATATGTAAAAAATTAATTTTTCCTTGTCACAAACATCCCAATTACCTTAAATTATCTTCATCCATCTTTAGTTCCCACGCTTGGAGCAGTTCTGGATTATGTATTCTTTAATATCATTGAAAAGTCTTATATAGCTTTATTGTATCTAATTTTAAAAAGCTAAAGCATGCACACATAAGAGTTCAGTGACTTCATCAAGTATCTTATCTATCCTTGTATTTATGTTGGTAGTAACTATTTATTATAAAATAATTGAAATGGTTAGAAAAGTTATTCGTTTTATCATGCAAGTTTTTTCCCCTCCTTCCCTCCCTCTTATGACTGTCAAGTTTTTAATTTTTGAAAGTAATCATATTTGTTAAACATTTTTGTTCTGATGGAGTGCCAAATCCATTGCTTTTTTTATTCAATTATTGTAGATGTGCGTAATGTAATAACTTTCTTATTCGCTTGTTATTGCTGTAATATGCTTTTCTTGAGCATGTTATAGCAAAATGTTTATGTAATGACTCTTACTTCTGCTCCGTAGTGTGCATAACCAACCCTCTAATTTAATTTTTTTAGATCTTCAAAGATTTTAATATTTAAATAACTTCATTGAACTTGAAGACATTGCACAAGCCATTTTATTCTGTCTTTATTGTATTGCAAAGCCTTTCAGTAACTAATGAAAACTCATTGCTTTGTGAATATTGTACTTGGCTCCTGTTTTGTTACATAAAAAGTTAAATTCAAAGTCATAACTATAATGTAATTTTTATTTCTTCTTTGCAAGTGCACAAATATATAGCTATATTTCCTGTATTGTTAATTAATAATTATTCCTTTCTTTTGTTACATCTTGTATGATATAGTTATAACAGTGCATGTTAAGCAAGCCTATTTGATTTTGAATATTTAAATTTTTTTCTTTTATTTTTAAATTGAAGTTTCTTCAAATTTTCTTGCTTTTTAATTAGTTGTGCATTTGGCTATTAAACTGTATATTGTGTTTTTCTTTTTTTTATTATGTAACTTTCTGAAAAATTTAGTTTAGTGTGTTTCTTTAGACTTATGCCATTTTATTCTGATTCAACGCTCAATTATGAATTTGATTTATTTTGGGGATACTTAGATTTTTAAATGGTTTTCAAAACATTATAATCTACTCTTTTATAGCATGCCCTGAGATTGATAGCTTTCCGTCAAATACATAAGGTATTGGGAATGGATCCTCTACCTCCTCCCAAATTCACCCGAGGACCCTTTCCTCGAAAACGAAGGCGTGATAATAGTACTAGTGAAGATAAAGATTCAGAAGGTATTATTGAATACATTTATTCATATTATTTTAATCTTGTATTTTGTTTTGTGTAATATAGGATTTAAATATTTTTTGTATACATGCAATGTTGGGTGAAAAAGTTGCCAATTATGAAATACTTTAATGCAACTAAATATTTTTTTATTAAAGCTTGGAAATGTGATTAAAATCAAATATCAATTTTTTTTTTATTAATGTAGAGGAAATTTATCTTATTTTATATGTATGTGTATATATATATATAAAAAAAAAGGTGTTTAAATAAGGAAATGTAGTATAAAAGTGTCTGATTTAAGTTAATAGTGATTCAACTTAATGAAACCTTCAAAAATTCTTAAATATTCTATTTGTTCTATGTTTATCTTACAGGAGCTAATGGACAAAAAAAGGACAAAAAAGAAGACGATAAGCCTGAAAAAATGGAAACTGAATCTAAAGCATGCTAGACAAAATTGATAATTCAAGTTGCATTTTTCGTAGTATTCTCTTAGCTTAATTTACGTGTACATTCTGGCGAAACTTGCCAGTGTGTTTCAAAACAACTTGATGTAAACACTACATTTTTCTTGTAGATTTTTTTTTTTTCTTTCATATTCATCACTTATGCATATTTTCCCATTTGGTGTTACTGATGCTACCATAAGTGGATCCAAAATTGCATTGTCGATAATTGTGGACTTCGTATTATGTAAAATTCATGAAATATAGCATGATAGAATATCACAACTTTCAAGCAATTTTTTGTTAAGGATGCAGTATTTACTTCTGCTGTGTAACCTTTTTTTAAAAAGAAATGAATTGGTATTTAAAATGGGTTTTTCATTTTGCCTTTAGTCCCATTTTGTAACTTGTCATTAATTATGTATTTAAGTAAAGCTTTTTGTTCAGTCATATGTAATCAATGTTATTGTTTATGTTGATATTTTGTTCGATTTAATAAAATATAAAACGTTTTATCTGCATATTTTTAACTTTGAAAGGGTACTCTATTACTAGTTGGTACACTCAGTTAAATGTTTCTAACAGAATGCTTATGAATGTCACACTGATATTTTAGGAACTGAAAGGGTGTCTGCACGTTAATGAGGAGTCATTGTACTCAACTTTATTTCAAATAAATTTAAAATTAATTTTCTAATGCTATTTTTTTAAAGTGATTGAATACATGCGTATAAAGTAATTTGCACTAAAAGATCTTTTAAGTTTAAATGTGTGACTTTGATTCCAGTATTAGAATTTTTTTAAAGTCATGTAAGGGTTTTCTAGATTTTTTTTTATAGCACCCTGAGCTTTGCCTGTTTCTGACATGAACACAGATTTCTTGAAAAAAGAATCTGCAATCTCTGTCTCAGTTCTTACTGTATTAATTATTCTGATCTATATTTGAGATAAATTGAAACTTATGCTAATAAAAAACAGGAAAGAAACAAACTTCTGTTCTCATTTTTTATAGTTCTTATAGGTGATGATTTGATTTGTGCTTGTGTCGCTACAGAACTAATTATTTACATTTCTTATTGAGGTATACATAAAATGCAGATTTCTTACCTATTGAAATGCTTCTTTCTTGATGCATTTAAAATAGCAAACAATATACACTAAGGAATTTTGCAATGTTCCAAATTTTTATGTTAAATCGACAAACAAAATTGAACTAAAAAATTTATCTCTCTTTGTAAGAAGGAAGCATTGAATTAAAATATTTATCATTTATAAATTAGTGAAATAATATTGTTTTTTTTTTTAAGATTATTATATTCACAGCATTTCTGGACTGAGATAGGACAAGCCTGCTCTAGGACCAAGTTTATTTTGATTACATTGTAAAATTTATTATGTAAAGAGTAAGTTTGGCTATGTAATTAAACGCAGTAATTGACACATATAGCCAAATTGCACACTTAAACAATAAATTATATTTATCCTAAAAACTTTCAATATTATATAATCGACCCACACACATAGGTAATTCATACAACAAAATAAAACTTTATAATTATGATTGAGATTTGTTTAGCTGTAACTTTCGAATGTGGATTTTTGTAGTTGGAAATTAAGTTTACTGATGAAAATTATTAGTGTCTACTAAATTGGATCTGTAAATATTTTTTTACTTCTTTTTAGAAATGTTTTTTCACACAGATGAATAGTTCCAAAATTGGGGGAAGAGCGATGATGAAATTTATTGTAATTAATCAAACTGTGGGAGTTAAATACTTGTACCATTCTGCAAATTGCTCATTTCTATTTGAAGTTTCAAGGCTTGGAATTTTGAAAAATCTTACATGTTCATTTGCAGCAGTATTAAAATCTGAAACATAACTAAAAATGTTGAAACATCTATCAGAAATGGAGATGCCTCACTTGCCTGCTAGTCTCAAAATAAGAATTTGCACACAATACAAAATTGTAGTAAACTGATATGGGGAGCTACCGAGGTTTTTTATGCGACTTCTGGAAGATTCAGTGTGCCCTTTAAGTTGAAAAGTTTGGAGACCTGCTCCTAGAGCAATATAAGTGCTATTGGTAATAGAATTAATGTAATTTTTAACCATGATTAAGTAAGGAATAGATTTCTCAAGTTGGTATCTTATTCTATTGACTATAATGAAACAGATAAGGTCTTACGAGCAGTTTTTATATATTATGCATCAACCTGTATTATGCTGCAAAACTAGTGCTTAGAATTGGACTCAAGTGTAGTGTTTATAAAGCTGTTGACTATGCCCACTCTTACTTTTGTTTGTACCAGGTGCCATTATTAGACTATCCTTGGATTCAAACAGTTACTTATCAAAAATTAAAGGTAATTCGGAAAAAGTTGCCTTTAAATTTTACTTTATTGTTTACTTTACAACGGCTAAGTAAAAAATAAAATTGCACATAATTTTTAAAGCATTCAGTAAGGTTGAGGCACTAAATATATATTAATAAAATTCAAAAATACCTTAAGCTTCTCTTTAAACTAAGGATTTCCAGGAAGTTCTGTGCTATTTTGGGGGTTGATGATAAATTTTTTTTCCACAAAAGTATTCAATTTTAAATCATGGTATTTATTTGAAAATATCAGTTTTAATGCTTTGTATTTGCATAGAAAGATGTGTTGAGTGGGAAATTTCATATTGCTTTTGTATCTATCGTCTGCGATTTTCAGTAGTTGGGTGGAAACATTTTGATGTTGCATTCAATATCATAGTAGCTCCTGGCTATGGTAAGTGACAGGTATTACTTACAGTGGAATTGTTGCACTCCCTACAGTTAAACATATTTGTCTTGAAAAAATTTTTGCAACAAAATGAAATTTCTATAGTTATTGCAGCATCTTCTAATGGTGGCATTATCAATGGAGAAAATTCCATGGAGTTTTTAGCATCTCTAAAGTAAATTTCTCGATATTCTGAACAAGCGCATCGCATTTTGAATATGTCTAAAATTACCAAAATAACATTGTTATGCATTTGTATGTTGAAGTAATAACATGAAACTGAGACTTAATGATAATCTTTTTATCAAATTATACACAAATGGCTATGAATTTTAAATTTGCTTCTTCACATACCGAAGATTGTTTGTCGAAAGGCAATTCTTTGCAATGTTTTGTTGAAATATTTAATTTCATAATGAAAAATCAATTACAAGAGAAAATTTAAATTTTGGAGTTATTTGAGTTTGGCTCCATATTATAAAGTAATAAACCACTATTTTCTGTTCATATTCTTGATTAAAGTGACATCTTTTTTGCAATTTATTAGTGTTATAATTATTGAATGCTGTACATTAGAGAAAAATGCAAAGGTCTAAAAAGGAAAAAAAATTTCAAGTGATTGATGGGGGGAGATTCCTTTTTATATTTTAAGGTATTGCTTTTAATCAGATTTTTTTTAAAGATACTCGATGAATTTTTAGTGGTTAAAAAGGGGATGAGATACAATTTGTACATGAAAGCATATTTACTGAACTGTGAGCAAGCAGTAGATACACTTACTGTGGCAATATTGATTATATTTCAAATGGTGCAAGGAATTTTATTAATGGTTCATAAAGCAATATTAAATCGCACCAAGAAAAAGGGTTTTAACTGAGGTGACAGTCTTGTGATAAATATACTCTCATTAATCAGTAGTATACATTTTAATAAAGAAAGAGTGAAGGAAAATAATCTTGGTAATGAATTTAGATTCATTATGGAGATGCCTTTTTAAATTGAAACAAATGTTAAGAGAACTGGAAATATTTCATTTTCTATAAACCTTGATACTGGATATTAACAAAAGTTAACTGTTGATTGATTTTTTAAATTCTATTCTCAGTGCCTCTGTTTAAATTGTAAAATAAGAAACTAGTTCTATTTCTTGAGAGATTTCCTGTAATTTAAATGTTATTAATGGACTTAATTAAATGCATCTAAAATAGATTAAGGCAAATTGTTTAAATGTATGCGCAACTGACTACATGTTATTTTTGTGAACAGTTTATCTCATCGACACAGAAGATTAATCTTTCTGGTTAATGATATTTGGTAAAATCTTCAGGTTTAGTGATGCTAATAATTAAATCTAATACTTGCAAATTAAGTTACATATTAATCCAGCAATAGTTGCATTGCATATTTTTATCAGTCAATATAATTTTTAGTTAAATGTGAGATCAGTTGATTATAGATTTTAAATACTACTGAAGACCTATAGATGAGTCTGGTATTATGGAATACTGAGGTTTTGGCTCTGTGTTTGTAGCTGCTAATGCATAAGAAAACCTTGAACTACTGATAAAAAGACTCATGCATTTCATTGAGAGGTGACCACTTTTTGCCTTGCAACTCGCTACAGAACATAGTGTTATATGATTTTCAAACATTTTTACTTACTGGTACAAATGTGACTTAAACTTTGAAGTTAAATTTAATTTACACTTACAGAATTGTAGTTTGTAATACAGTGGTCGTTTTTTAGCCAACCATGTTTTGTCCTTCAGTGTGTTGGGTATTGTGGAATACTTAGTATTCCATATTACCTGACAAAATATACTGCATAAGAATGAAGTTAAAAAATGGGTTTGGAGTGTAATATTGATACCTAAATAATAGTTATTAATTATATAAATAGTACTATAGCCTCCCTCATTTTTAAAATTGAAGTACATTTTTTTTTAAAGTTGAATCCATTGAAATGGAAACAAAAGGTGAGAAAGCTGGATCTTCTATAATAACGTACTTCCCATATAAGGAAGTGTTAGGAGCAGTGATTCCCAAAGTGGTCTAGATCTACCCCAGGGTCTACGTACGTCAACAGGAAAAAAAATTGGCGATTAATGAGGTGTAAATGGAAAGCCTTTAGATGCTTTTCTTAGTGAAAAGAAATTTGAACGCTGTTGTCAATCTTCAAACAAAAATTAATTATAAAGGATTCAATCTAACAAAATTGATGCCAAATGTTGAAGATTTGTTAAAAGGCATCAGATTCATCCTTACGATGAAAACCATTTGTTTGCTGTTAAGCTATTTTATGTTAACAGGTACTAAATTATAATTTAATGTTTAAAATTAAGATTCATTTGTTTTGTAAAATTGTTCACATTACACTTCACTATAATTAAAAATTTAAATCTTTTATGGAGTAGTAGCTATTTATACGAGTTGTCAAAAATAAATTTAACCTGTGGTATATATTTGAGAAAAACATGCCAGGAATTTTTTTATTTTTAATTATGTTCGTTATTATCATCAAAATTTGGAAATACATTATTTTTTCAAAAATAATAATTTTTAAGCGAAATTACTACTATGTTCAATATTTTCACATATATTAGAAATTTTAATAGATTACAGTAATTTTTGCTCAAATTATAGCAAAATAAATCAACATAATTTTCAAGATAAATATAATAAACTAATACAGAACAATATTATTATTAATTTCAATTTTCATGAATTCCGCGTCCTTAAGGTTTCTTTGAATTTTACAAATCTCTTACAGTATGGTATATACCAGAGGTGGCTAATCCGAATGACATGGCGGGCCACTTCGGAAAAACGTTATAATCCCGCCGGCAGCATATCAAAATATATATCTTTATATTAGAGTTGGACCGATTACAAATTTTTAATGGATTAAAACAGGCAACGTGATAAAATGGAAACAGTTTATTTGTTACAAAACACTACTAAAACAAAATATCCGCATTTTGCATAGTTCAAACTTTGAGGCAGGCCGCGGATTGGCCACTCCTGGTATATACGAACTGCAAAAATACAATAAACGGTGCAAAACTGCCGAACATTTCAAGGGGAAGTTATGCCATGTGTTGGAAAAATGGTAAATTACATATGCATTGCGCGAACTGAGTTCGGGCTTCGAGGGGTTGAAAGACCAATTTTTCGCTTGCCCGAATTGGGTTCGGGCGTCACAGGCAAGGGATTAAACTAATGAATTTGCAAGCATTCACTATTGAGTAAACAGGGGTCTCTGCCCCAAACCGGAAACATGGCAAGTGGTCTACGAGACAGAAAAAAGTTTGGGAAACTCAGTGTTAGAGGTTAAACAAAAAGAAGGAACCAGAGGCTTTAGAACAAAAGAATATTCAAAGATACTTTAAGAAATCAGACCGAACTTCTAGACTTAGAGATGACTCCACTATTAGCAGCAATGAAGCGTTCCGTTCTGATGGAACATCTGTAATGGAAAACGAGAAGACGCTGAATATATCTTTTATAACAGAAAATTCTAAACGAGGGGAAATTTGGATTAAATCCTTTAGCTGTTTTCTTTGGGAACACCTTGAATGTACTGGTGCAGAGAAAATATTATACTTGTGATTTTTTTTTGTAAATAAACTCAAAATTGAAATGACTTCCACATATTAAAAATATGACTATTATATTTTAAAGTAACTACGTTTTATGAAATCACATAATTAGTTTTTCAATAGTTTAAACCCCAGGGCTGTGTCAAACTTGTGGCCCGGCCAGTATATCGGCACACAATAAAATAGCAAATTTCAACCGAAATATGGAAGCTAGTAGAGCAGAGAAGATATTTCAAGTGTCTCAGGACGTAAACATTAATTTTTTCTTGTTCTTTTATTTATGTATTCGAAATAAATCTACGTTTCTCTGAAGATTGATTTTTTTGTGGCCCAACTAAAGTTAAACTTTGTTAGGTCCAAGTTAGCCTTTGAGTTTGACACCCTTGGTTTAAACCAACTATTCCATATTACCCTTCATTTATCATTTTTTTTTTCAAAATAAAAATTTTAAAACAATATATTCTTTTTGACAAGTGATAATTCCTTGCAATCGTTTTTAGTTTTTATTCATGATGTGATTTTGGAGATTTTTATCAAAAACAAATAAAATCATTTTTAGAAATGTAAATGGTATTCCATATAATATCCGACTCTTTATACAATCTTAATTGAGATTGAATTCCTTAATTGATGATTGCAACATAATTTTAAGAAACTAAATGTTTAATAAAGAATTATCTATTAAGGCATCCGCTACGTTCGGAACCGTGATTTTAAAAAAGCGCATAAATAGATAATTTTCGTGATATTTAGTGTCACTTAGATTAGAAAATATGTATAAAATTGTTTTAAGGACATTTTGACAAAAAAAAATTTATTTAAGTGCAATATTTTGGCAAAAAATTAACTTACAATAAAACTTTTTCAAAATGTTCTCCTTTTATAAAAAAGGCTTCTAAAATAATAATATTTTGTGTGTGCTTATACAAAGTAAAGACTTCTCCAGAAAGTCTGAACTATTTTTTTTTAAAAAATTCACATTATTTTCAGAGTTACAACCAATTGAAATTTTTTTCTTAAAATTGCTCCCCTCTGTTGTCGTAAAACATGGATAAAACCACTTCTGTTTTATATTTCAAAAATTCTAGTTGAACCTCTGTACAGAGGTCTGAGCTAGATGCAGGCAAGATATTATATAATAGAAGCATTTTTCACAAAAGGAGAATATTTTGAAAATGGGTCATTCTATGTTCATTTTTTGTCAAAATATTGTACTTAAATAATTTTTTATTGTAATAATAATCTTAAAACAATTTTTTATATACATTTTCTAATCTAAGTGACACTAAATATCAAATATTATCCATTTATACGCTTTTGCAAAATCACGGTTCCGAACGTAGTCTGATACCTTAAAATTTACCTACACACTTTAAACTATTTGATAGAGCCCAATATTTGAATTGAACACATACTGTAAAAGATCATTCGCTATTACAAAAAAAAAAAACCACTATTTGATTAAATATCTTTTTTAATGTTCAGTTGTGCTGAAGTTAATTTTTCACTTCACTGGAAAATTGAATTCTAAGTAAATATTAAAATTGAGTGTTTATAGACAGGGGAAAAAAAAAAAAAACGTCAAATTTTTATATCATTTCGAAAAATGTTACTTAGTATATTTCTTCATGTAAGCAAATTAAAGCTAAATACTCTCCCAATATTCAATTTTTTTATTTACTCTTATACTTAATTTCTAACTACAACAACAACAAATTAGAAATGCATGGAACGTTACTTCACACACACACACAGTGTGAAGGTATAAATTTGCAATGTTGGGATAAAAAATTTTTGTATACGAGTTTAAATTAGATTAATGTAAAGGACATATCAATTGGCGAAAAATAATTATTTCTACTCTGGATGAGAAAATGATTTTGAAAAATGTAAATATTAATTAAATATGCTAGTAAAATATTGAACAGTTGTTATATTTATAAGAAAAATAAATCATGATCCAAAAAGTTAGAACTGTGTCTTAAGTCAAATGTGAAAAACAGCTCGTACTAAACTTGAAACACATTTTTATATAGAAAAGTGTCAATTTTTATAGAAAAGTTCTCGATGTTACAGATCATACATACAGTTCAAAAATCTGAAAGCATTCCATCAATAAGAAATTTTTCGCCTTTAAAATAAAAATTCATATGACATTGCGATATAGAAAACTAAATGGATCGATTCAAATTTTAAAAGAAAGATTAGCATAATAAAATATGCTGCTCCCTACAGGATATCGAAGTTGGTATACTAAATTTAATGTTGGATAATTTTTCTGTTTGTGTGATTAGGTGTTAACACGAAAACAACCTTAATCCTTTAATACAGCGATACTCAACCTGCGGCCCACTAGGCCTTTTTAAGTGGCCCATTGCTTTGAAAAATTCATTTATTTATAAAAATTTGGTAGGATATTCTTTGTTAAAAAATTAAATATATCAATTTTGATTTTTGCTGTCGATGTCATATGGGTGTGAATTGATATTTTTTTTCTGATTAGTGATAATGGATAACAGCGGCGTAGCGACCATTTTATGAGTGGAACTAATTTTTAAGTATCTCGTATTTTGTAAGTGAAAAATATCCGAAGAAAATAGGTTGTTTCAAGACGACTGGAAAGTTTACTATTCTGTAGTGAAAAAAGAGCATATGAATCAGTAATTGTTTGATTTGTCACGAAAGTGTTCTATTTAAAAAATACCAATAAACAGGAATCACGCACTTTCAATGACACTTTTTCTCGAAGATCTCTTTCAAGAGGTGATAAATAGGCTTTCGTGAATAATCTTTACAACAGCAACAAAGTGTTTTGTCAGTGGTAACAAAGGCACCCTATGAAATTTGTTATATTATTGGTAATCACCGTTGGTAAACCGTTTAGTGTTGCAGAAATTGTGAAGAGGAGGGATTCTTAAACGCTTCCAATTTAGAAAAATTCAGTGACAAAATAATAATAATAATTATAAAAAGCAAAATAGTTCTAATATTTTGATGAATTTTCTACATTTTAAATTTTCTATGTTATCTTGGTCTTAAAGCATCCCCCCTCCCCCATTTATCCTCGTGTAGCGGCTCGCGTGAAAAAGCTAACATATGTATGTGGACGGGCAGTAAAAAAGGTTGAGTACCCCTGCTTTAATAAGACTTCTAACATCTTCCATTTCAGAGGTTAATGTACTTCATTAAAGTAATTCCTTCCTTCCTCAGTGACTCGACAGCCCAGGATGGACCTTGGCTTTCTCAAGAAGCCTTTTCCAGGCCAGCCTTCTTCTTGCTAGTGTTCTCCAATTCTTAGTTCTCAAAACTAGGAGATCTTTTTCTAGGTCAGCAATCCATCTAAGATTTGGCCTGCTCTTTCTTCGTGTGTTAATTGATTGCGCATTGAAGATTTTTTTTAGTGGTGCGGTTTTCGTTCATTCTGACAACGTGTCCTGCCCATTTAATTCGTTGTATTTTGATGAAATTAACAATGTCAGATTTCTTATATGATTGATATAGCTCTAAATTCGATCTTCGCCACGTTCTATTTTCCTGAATTCCTCCAAAAATTCAGAAGTAATTAAGGAAAAAAGTAATAAGTAATTAAGAAATAAAAATTTTTTAAAATATTATTGTTTATATACAACATATAAGATTTCAGTCAACAGAACTAGAGTGAAAACAAACTTTTATATTGCTTAAAATGTCTACACAATAAGCTTATTCATTAAGAAAATACGTATTACAATTAAGTGCTTATTAATAAGAATTTAGAAATATGAGATGTGTTAATTAGTAAAGATATTTAAAATATACAATTAGAATAATTGCTTTTTTTTAAAAAAAAAAGTAAGAATTGATTTGTAGAACAATAAATGAAATCCAAATTTTTAGGTTTTTTTTCTGTATTTTTTTGTTTATATACTTTAACTTTCAAGTGTCTCAAAAAAATTTTTATTATTTTACAGAAAAATGTAATATGGCTCTTTTTATCAGTTCTCTGAATTTTTTTTAATTCAAAACAATTATAAAGTCCCCGTGCTCCACAAAGTATACGGGGCTCACAGAAGTCAGTATTAAGCACACATTACAAAGGAAAGAAGGGGGGAAAAATTTGAGATTATGGAAGATTACAAATATTTACAACAAATTCGCAACTTTTTAAAAGCACTTCTGGTGGAAAGAAGTTGGTGAAAATTCGGAGGCCAATTTATTTTAAGTCCCTTGAAAGCCAATCTTAGGATCTTTCTCTCTCTGCAAACTTGGTACACAGAAGGAACACATGCTCTACATTTTCCTCGCCACTAATAATACAATCACAGGAAGATGGCGGAACTAAATTAAGTTCGAGTAGCTTTTAAAGTTACCATGACCAGTGAGAAATTGGGTTATTTTGTAATTAGTATAAAAATAATGGCATGGGAGTCTCTTATTAATAGCTGGAAAAAAATTTCTTTGTTAAGCTCCCTTTATTTGAAATGAGATATTCTTGGTTCCAACTCTTCACCATTATTTCTTTCGTAATCTTCTAGTAAAATAATTTAAGATTATTAACGGCAATGTCAATTTCGAATTTCGCGGCAACTTTTGTAAGTCAATAGGCCCGCTCACATTTCCAAGAACGCCCGTGTGCCTGCGAACAAATGTAAAAACTATCGAGATGTTTTTATCTTTTAGGTTCCCTGAATTTTAAGTTACTTTTTGTCTTGCGTGTTTTCAGAAATGCTTCTTTTATTCTATGTTTTGTATTTGATGCACTCGTATACTATGTAGATGGAAGCACACAGTTTATCAAGTGTTGATGCTAAGAAAAATGAAATTGAAAAGAAAAAAAATTATCTTAGAAATAAGAATTTTAAAAAAATAATAATTCTTTCACACTATTTTTGTTTAAGTTATAAATATTTCTCACTCATAATAAATAAAAAGCAAAAAATTCCGAAGAATAATATACGTTGCTCAAATGAATTTTTAAGATAATTTGATGTCACCGGTTAGGGTAGCTAAAATGAACAAAATTTTGAAGCATACTCGTAATGACTCTTTTTTTTCTTCTATTTTGTTTCATCACTTTTTTTTTTTTTTTTTATTGCTTTTATGTTTGGAATATTATATTGCATTTTGAATTTTCTTTAGTTTCACAGTCTTATTTAAAATAATATAACTTTTTCAGCATTTCATTTAAAATTTTTCCAAATATTTCTAATGGTTTATTTTATCGATTGTAGATTTAACAGAGGCCATTTTTTTCAGTGCAACCTATGCATTCATAACCTGTATTACCTTTGTTTTTAAACGGAAACATATTTTCGGTCTTAAACTTCATGTTAAATTTCTTCCAAACTAACTTATGTCCCTTCTTGAAACAAATACAAAACCTGGTTTAATTGAAAAAATATTTATTTTTGGAATTTATAATATTAGCTGTATTATTTCTTTGCAAAGTTTTTTTACCCAAGTTATTAGCTCTAGAAATGTAGAATATTCATTGAGAAACGGAGACATAATAGATGAATTTTGTACGATATCTGCGGTTATAGTTTATCGAAACTTATTTCTACATTTCTTATCGTTTGAAATTCAGTTAAACCCGAATTTACTTTAAACAATGTACTTTTTTCTGGGATTTATATAATAGACTTAGGGACCGTAATTTCGGCGTTGAAATATTTTTTGGTGTGAAAATTTGCTGTAAGGGAAGTTCTTTGCAGCAAAATACATGTAATTGGTCATAAAAAAAATTCTTTTATTGTGTTTATATACGCAAAAGATATTTTTGAGAAAAATTAGCAATTTTAAAGGGTTTTTTTTTTAAAAAAAAAAGTTCTGAAATTGTATAGCAACAAATTTCTTTAAATTATTTCAACAATAATATATCGATTAAATGAAAATTTATTCGATATGTTGAAAATTGGTTTTATAAAATATCGTTTGATGAAAATTTTTATTGCTCAAATATAAATGTATAGCTCGATTATATAAGAAAGTTTTCCAAAGTTTTATGTACTACAGTTTGTATTTAAAGAACTGAATTTATTTATAAGAAACAGATTTAGAAATTTTCCGAGTAACTTTTTTCTTTATTTTGCTTTTCTTGAATACCCTTGAATAAAATTTTTTTTCCATATAAAACAAGTTTTATGTACTTTTTAATGCATCCAAAATTTTTAGGGAAATCTGTTATATTGTGAATTGTAATTATGTGTTTCAAAATTCAAATTCCTTTTTATTAATGACTATCATGTATGACTTATTACTTTCATCTTTTAAGTAAATTCATTAGCATTAACTTTCATTTTTGTAATTTCTTCAAATTCTGTTATACTAGTACTTCGAAATGAGTGAATGAAGTTATTTCAGTTTTATGTAATGTTTATCAATCTAATACAGTAAAAAAAAAATTTGAATGTCAATGTTTTATAATAGAAAATAAGGTAAAAACTCTCTTTCTGTATTATTCAACGTTTGTAAAAAAAAAAAAAAAAATGAGTTGTAATGAAGTTTACATCATTTACAAAATAAAGTTTTAATTCGATGGCTTACAAAATATTTCACTCTGATCATGTAATCCCAGATAAAGGGGATTTAAATTTAACAATGATATAGAAATTTTCAAATTAGTTCTTTTCCATATTTTTATAGAAATTTTGGAAAAAAATTCAGAAAACATAAAATGCTTTATTTCACTAGCTTGGAACTCATTCTGAAAGTGAAAAATTTTGAATCTATTGTTGGTGTTATAAAAAAGAGAAATTTATTTATGTTTAACTTCTTTCGAAGCATTTTATGTTCCTTTTTCTCTTCCCATGGTAATTCAGTGGGTGTGGAGGGGGGATTTTTTCGTAGTAGAGTTGCAGACAAAAAGAACAAGAGGTACATAAAAAAAACTAATGATCGAGCGAAGGTTCAATGGATCGCTTGGGTTCTGTGTAATGATGCTCTACCGGACGCGGTTGGTCACTAGCACGAGATTAAGTCCCTCCGCAATCCCGTGACCTTGGAGGCAGCAGCAAAAAAAGGAGGGCGTGTGTTTCGTGAATCGGCGGCTTCCTAAGGCTACGAGTTAAAGTTAGTTTCGAAGGTAAACCCGTCATCAGCAGCCGTCACGCAGACTTGATGTCTCAATCCACTCTGCTGCCTCGGGCAGCGTCATTAGATTGTTGTTATCGTTTATTTCGTTCAAGATGATGATGATGATAGTCATGTTTTCCCCGGATAAAGGGATTTTTCCATTAAGGATAAAAAAAATTCCCTGTTTCGGAATTCTTTTGTTTCCCAAGAACTCGCGGGACGCAAAATGGGCCAATTTTTTTTTGGATTTTCATGGAATTCGGTGTGAATTATCTTCTCTATATGCAGTGGCGCATACAAGGGGGAGGGGGTCCCCGGGTTCAGACCTTCCTTCCCCAAAGCTCTCGATTTTTTTTTTTGATTTGTAATAATTCCATGCAGGTGGGCCCACCAGGAATTTTTCAAGGGGGGGGGGGGGGGGGGGGGGTGTGAAGG
>BMAV01006538.1:226912-241509 GCA_019973955.1 Trichonephila inaurata madagascariensis | reverse complement strand
CAACGAATTAAATGGGCAGGTCACGTTATCAGAATGAACGAAGACTGAACCACCAAAAAAGTCTTCAATGCTCAACCAATTGGCACACAAAGAAAGGGAAGGCCAAATCTTAGATGGATTGATGGCCTAGAAAAAGATCTCCTAGTTTTGAGAACTAAGAATTGGAGAACACTAGCAAGATGAAGGCTGGCCTGGAAAAGGCTTCTTCAGAAGGACAAGGTCCACCCTGGCTGTCGAGCCACTGAGGAAAGTAGGAAAATGTGATAACTATCATAAATATACAGCCCACAAAACTAAAAATACAGTCGGACCTCTATTTAACGAAGTCTCTAAGTTCCAAAAAAAAAAAAGGTTCTTTAAGTGGAAAATTCATTAAATGGAGATTCATCTTTAATGTACTTTAGAAAAACCACATAAAACAAATTTTAAATTCATAAACACTATATATTATTTAAAAAAAAAATAATTATTCACGTATTTTTGTTAATTAATATCTTCTTACTTTATAAATTTTACCCTTCAAAAAGAAATCTTCAAGAAAAATAACCTAAGAACGAAAAAAGAAACATACAGGAATATACTGTATGTTTCACTTTAAAAAATCCTTTTATATTAAAATTAATGAATTTTAATGACATTTTCTAATTTTAAGCCACCTAGTAATTTTAAACATACATTATTTTATAACCAGTAATTTTAAGCATATATTACCACATACGACCTTAAGTTTGATTGCTGATTAATTTTTTTTTATTTGAGTTTTTTTTTACTTGAAAAATTACGGTTATTTGCTGCTCTAGGTGAATAAGCAACCTGGTAAAATTAGTTCAAGGCCATTGATCACCATAAAATGCGTTAAAAGAGAGAATAATTTGAAATGTTAAGGTATATTTTTAAAATAGGGAGAAAAAAAATCGAATCACTAGAAAAAAAGTTCGTTAAATAAAAAAATGCCCTTGGCTATCCGCAGGTTATTTTATG
This sequence comes from Trichonephila inaurata madagascariensis, assembly GCA_019973955.1. NCBI lineage: Eukaryota > Metazoa > Arthropoda > Arachnida > Araneae > Nephilidae > Trichonephila > Trichonephila inaurata. The sequence goes on along the minus strand of BMAV01006538.1, from coordinate 240,528 downwards.
AAGAAAACAGTTAAATGTTCTTGGTACCAGGAAAAAGTTTGCGAAATGGAAAAATTCGCTAAATAGAGGTCCGATTGTATAAACAAGGTTATTCATAATTCCCTCCAATATTTCGGAGCACCATAGTAAAAAATACTAAGACGACTACAGCAAAAAAGAACGCATGAAAGAATACAGAAAAAACTGAAGATTTATTTACATATTTTACAGGTGTTCGATATGAGAACTCTTGGTAACACAGTATACATCAGAGGTTCCCAAACTTTTTTTTATCTCATAGACCCTTTGCCATGTTTTTCGGTTTTGGGTAGACCCCTGCTTAATTAATATTAAATTTTTGCAACTTTATCAACTTGAATGTGTTTTTGATAGTTGGTGCTACTACTTTAAAAAAGAATTAAATATCTAACTGTAATGAAGTATAGCATTTAAAACTTAAGAATCGCATGATAACGAATTATAAAATTAAAATCAAATTAATACATAAAATAACTGAACAACAAACAAATGCTTTTGATGATAGGGATGAATCTGGTGCTTCAGTAACAAAAATTTTCAACATTTAATATCAGTCCAGTCATGTTTAACCCTATATCTCTTTGTGCCTTGTCTCTAAGAGCCCCGTTCTTTTTCTCTTTTTCTTTCTTTTTTTGTTTTTGAGATTGGCAAATTCAGTGAAACTCCTTCTCACGAAGAAAAGCAATTAAAAACTTTCTCACGATATTCCATAATTTGCGATATATATCGGGTATGTCTTTTTAAAGCCAAAATTGCTGACATCCGTTTCTAAACATTATTTTAAGATCTTCGTTAGGACCTATTCTGATCAAATCCTATTGTAATATGACACTTTTTTTTCAAAGTGACTATATGCTGCTGTATTACTATAAAAAAAGCAATCTCAAACCTAGTTTCAAAATCTGAGTAATGTTGAACGTAGGTTAAAATGTCCTGACAGACTATCTGTGATAAATTGAGAAAATGCGCGAAGTCTATTATACTTTAGCTTAATTTCGGAAAGAAATCCTGAAATGGTCCTTGTCTTAATAAAATTTATGCTGTCACCTAGTAACCACAAATTAACCTCGGGTATTTTAGTATTTTTTCAATTCCTACTATTATTCACTCTCTCACAATATATATTGTTCAAATTTTCAATCGTTAATAAAATACTTTCTATTCATACATTCAAATCCAAATACATTTTTTCAAACGTGCAGTGGATGACACTTGATGTTAAAACAGTTTTTTCAAATATTAATTCATTAATTAAATTAAAAGATGAATAAATAGTAACAAACAAAAATAATAGTCCAATAGCATATATAGAAAGCAAAATCGTTTGTTGTGTCCCTGTTGCACACTGGCGTAGCTAGTTCTGAGGGGGCCCTGTATCAAACTTCCTTCAAAGGCTCTTTTTAGATATGAGAACCCTATAAGTTGGACTGTAGTTACATATGTTGGGGGCCCTGTAGCTTAGGGGCCCCGTATCATTGATACGGCGGAAGCTTCGCCCCTGCTGTAGCACAATGGATAGAGCATTGGACTACTAATCCAAAGATCGTGGGTTCGAATCCCACCTGGGATAGCTTAATCTCTGAGGAAGAGATTTCTTTTTTTTTACTGTACTATTTTATTAGAAAAATTAAATTAATTAATAAATAGTAACAAACAAAAAAAAGTAGTCAAACATCATATACATAAAGGAAAATGGAAAATTGCAAGGAAAATCGCTTTCTTTTTTTTCACTTAATATTGTCATATGTATATAGATATTTATACTAATTGTAACTATTTAATAAAAAGTAACTAAAATAAGTTTTTCTTTGTTGATCTAATTAGGAATTAAAACTTAATTTTTTTTTTGTATTACTTGTTTACATTTATTATGATGAGAGGACGCCTACTAAACAATTACAAGAAAAAACATCAGGTGCATTTAACAGCTTCCTTAGTACGGAATTTCTAAGAAAACCTGCTGTTTGCGCGAAATTACAGTGCACAATAAAATGGAAGACGAGAAATAGCTTGGATAGAACTGATTCGAAGATGTAAGGAGAGGGATCTCGGGTTACGAAATGTTGCAATATCATTGTATTATTCTCTACTCAGTACTCATTTATCAATAACCATCATTGTTGGTTATTTATATTGTAAAAAAAAATTATTTTATTTTGAGTCTAAAATACTCTTATCTCAAATTAAGTTTGCTTCAATTTTTTCAAAAATCGAACCCATTTGTGGCAATATAATTTTTTAAAAATTATTTTGCACCTAATCTCCATACCATAGATGGTGAATCAATGGCACGCGATACAATACTTTGGGCACTCCACCGATCGAAATGGTTTGTATTTTAGTTCAAAATAACAAAGTTCACCTTGAAATATTACGATCAAACGCGAATGATTGGCAGGGACGTCTTAAGACTCTTTGAGGCCCTGGGTCCAGAGAAGATTTTTCGAGACCCTGGACCCTTATGCAAAAGTAGGCCCTACCTGAGATCTTTAAAAGTAGACAGTATATAGCATGCATTGCCACACAAATACTCGTTCAAATGGTAGTTTGATACAAGTAAATGTGCACGACTCAAAAACCTAGTCACAAATCGGCTCGACCATTGGCCGCATTTCGACTAAATGAGTTGAATGGTTGTTTATGGCAGTGATTCCCAAAGTGGTCTATATAGACCCCCAGGGGTCTATGACGACCTCCAAAGGGTCCACGACAGCAAGAAAAGAATTTGGGGGTCTATGAAATGTAAATGGGGGTCTACAACATTTGTTCTCATTAAACCAAATCGTGACTTTAAAAGAAAATTTAAATATAAACCACAGATTTTACCTATTTAACAGATTTATTTGCTAAATTTAAGACTGATTTTCAGTTAAAGGACAGCATAAATTTTATTAAAATGACCATCCTTTTAGCATTTCTTGCCAGATTTTAGCTAAAGCCGTATAATATTGGACGTCGCGAATATTCCTAGTTCCTCAATTGGTCACATACAGTCTGCCAGGAAAATGACGTTTTAACCTATGTTCAACATTTAAATTCCCGTTATTCAGATTTTGTAACTAGGTTTGAGAGTGCATTTAATTGGCAATTACCACAGAAGGCAATGAATTCTTATGGTCACATTGAAAAAAAAAAAGTCATATTACAAGAGGAACTGATTGGTGTAGGAAATAATGGAGAACTTTAAGTAAAGTTTAGAAACAGAAGTCGGCAATATTTTGGCTTTAAAGTGACATACCAGTTATTTATCTAAAATTGTGGAGTATTGTGAGAAAGTTTTTAATTGCTTTTCCTAGTGAGAAGGAGTTTCTGCGTTGTTGTCGGCTGAACACTACTCACAGAGGAAATTTAGGGTTAAACTTTACAAGAATGATGACGAAAATTTGTTATTGAAGCACAGATTCATCCCTATCTTTATAAACATTTGGTTATTAATCAGTTATTTTATGTATCATTTAAATTTTAAATTAATTAACACGTGTGTGTTTCTTAAGTTTTGATCTGTATACTTCACTACAGTTAGAAAATTTAAATCTTTTAAAGTAAGTAGCTCTGTACCAGCTGTCATAAACACATTTAAATTGATAAATTTGCCAAAATTCAATATTACGTAAGCAGGGGTCTGCCCCAAACCGAAAAATATGGCAAGGGGGTCTATGAGACAAAAAAGTTTTGGAACCTCTGGTTTATGGTATTACGTTTAGGCCTAGACATGGGCAACGGTCATCACATAATAAAACAGCCTTACCACTTTTGCCAGTTGACATGCAGTTTGAAATTCCCTGTTTTTCGGAGAATATGTATGGGAATAATATTAGACCATTAAAATTATCCGGATCATGATCTTATTAAGAGAAAGTCGAGAACGAAACGAGGCCCCCACTTAGGGCGAGGCCCTGGGCCCGAGCCTAGTTGGACCATGCCTTGAAACGTCCCTGGTGGTTGGTCACGGTGCGGCGGGGAGAACACTCGTTTGTTATTGTCTAGTCTTAGTTATTTCGTGGATTTCAATTTGCTGATGATGCGAAGTTCGTCTATTCATATCATAGTAAATTTCATTGACACAACTAAATTTTAAAGTTTATTTGTGGTATATTTACGATTTTTAACCGTTGTTTTACATGGCTAGTTCAGCAGAAAAACAATTACAAGAAAGTAAGTGTGACAAAGAATTTCAAACCTGGCGGATCGAGAAACATGGCATGATTAGTAAACATGATTAAGTTTATGTGTGTGTTTTATGTTCTGGAACGATTGTGTGTAGAACATAATTCGTAAAACAGTTCAAAACACATTTAATTGTTTGAAGAAGCTGGCTCACGCTGTTTTAACCATATTTTCATCTACTTATGCTTTCGAGTCCTTATTTTCAAAGATGAATAACATTAAAGACTTGCTTCGAAATCGTTTGGCAGATGCCTCCAATTCAGCATGTATTGTGACGTCTTCGATTGGGGTGAACCTCACCCTCCATTCATTCTAAGTTTTATGGCTCCAAACAGGTGTGAGTGACAAGTGCATGGGGAGTGACAGGTGCACGTGGCCGTGAGGTCATTGTTTATTGTCTGACCTCGAGTAAACGCCGAACACCCGATCTAGGAGATTATAATGGTCAAAGAGAGCCGGAACCCCATTGACAATAGGCGAAGCCGGTTTGAAAAGAACAAGGTCGCCATGGCCACTGTCGAGAGAATGAGTTCGTAGAACCAATTTGGGACAATGCATAAAATCCAGGTGGTGTGATGAATAAGGGTGTTCAGAAGTTAGATAAGAATTATGGCGCCCTTAGTTTCCAGAAAGACCAGGAATGTGTTTGTGTTTGTCGCACAAATGGTACACGAATGTGACCCGGGGACGAGGGCAGACTTTTGTGGCCTGCCAATGAGAAGAGACGAGGGGCATGTTGTGGACCCGCCCCTGGTTTTTAAAAGGGGTTTTTATTAGAGAGAGAGGGAGAGAGCCCTGGATGGAGAAAACTGGAGAAGAGCCCTGAGAGAAAAGGGATCGGAGAGGAATGGAAAGAAATAAGAAACGAGAAACGCCGGTGGCGTTGAGAGATGAGGGAGTGTCTTTTGGGAAAAAGGATTGAACTCCTGTGAGATAGACTGTCTGCACCGGCTTGGCATATTTATTGGACTTTATTACTTCAAATATAGTAACCTATGAAGCAAATAAAAAAACTGCTTTAATTTTAAAATGAGGCTGTGACAATTTTTCTTTGTTTGTTATCTACTCACGACGTTACAGTATTCTGCAATCCTAATATAAGTAATTTGTCATCTAATCTGCAACGACAAAAGCCACATTAATGCTACTTTGATTTGAATTGCCCTTATAACTAAAACATTTAATGTTATACAGTAATGTATTATTTCAATTAGAGATTTGAGTTGTTAGTATTTAGTTTTGTTATTTTCCCAAAAATCACAAATCAAAATAATTTGATGGCACGTCTATACCTCATTTAACATTTCTTTAAAAAAAAATGACTTGTAGATCCATAAAGGTTTACCACCCCTGCCATAAAACATTTTTTTTTTTCCATAGGTAGGTTCTGATTAATAAGAATTTTTTTTTTTTCCTCAAGTCAATTTAAACCCTTTTTTAAAAAGAATTTTTAGAGTTCCTTTAATAATTGTGTAAGAAGATAAAATTTTTTGAACATTTTTAATATTATTTAAATCCATTTGAATACTGTTAATTACTAATAAATAATTTGAACTATTTCCATTCGAATGGTACTGAAAGACTGAATGAAAGATATTTTAAGGAGAATTTTTAGATATCCTTACAGAATGTGGTCAAATAATTTTTGAAAGATGTGACTAAATTTTCTACTATTTTTATGAGTTTAATCATTTTAATTTAAATTTATTTTAATTTTATTAAGAAACAGACCTTCTACAACGAAAAACAAAAACAAGCAATAGCAGTATTATTGGGAGGGGGGGCCGGGAAGGAGAGAGAGAGAGAGAGAGGAATTAAGAACATAGAAATAACTTGAAAGCTTTAAAATTAAAATTGTATTTAATATCTAAAAATTCAATTTGATTTTTTTTTATTTCCATAACAATGCTTCAACACAATTTACACAGCTGCTTATTTACTTAAAATATGATGAACATATCACACACACACCGGGTTTTGTGTGTAAAAGCCTTATCACACGTACACGTTTGGAGCAACTTTCCAACCCGTTCCGAATAATCTCTACCTAGTTGCCACAGCAACGGCTCTAAACAACTTTTTCCTAGTGAGCTGGAAAAGTTGTTCCAAACAAAAGTTGCGTGAAATTCCAGCCAATGGGGTGCTTCGACACCCTATGTCATAAACAAGATGGTGGTAAAGAGGACAGTTTCAGTTTCGTCAAACGTATCAGATACGGCGTATAATATTTTAATGATGTATGATACTTTAACGGCGCATAATATTTTAAACAAAATGGAACTCCATTTCTCATTACACTCATCAACAAAAGCGCGAGGGAAATACAATAAATAATATTGAATATTCGTTTTCTGAAGCAGAAAAATCGGCGAGTAATTTTTCAATGGGGAGATAGAGCGCGGCTGACGTTAGGGTATGTTGTTTTGCTTACGACAACCCTTCACCCTCAGCTGTGTGAAAAATTGTCCTAAACGGTTGCTCCAAATATGCGTGTGTGATAGGGCCTTAACAGGTTTTATTCGCGTGATTCTTACTAATCGTCTAGAGCAGTGATTCCCAAAGTGGTCTATATAAACCCCCAGGGGTCTATTACGACCTGCAAAGGGTCCACGCCATCAAAAAAATAATTTGGGGGTCCATAAGGTGTAAATGGGGGTCTATGATAATGGTTCTCTTTAAACCAGATCATGACTTTAATCTTAAAAAAAATTGATCTAGTGAAAAAACCGATTTTACCAATTTAACATTTACTAAATTTTGTGATGTTAGTTTGAGTTATACTAGGTGACAGCACAAATTTTATCAAGAAAAGGACCATTTCAGAATTTCTTTCCAAAATTAGGCTGAAGAAGTATAATATTTGACGTAGCGAATTTTCTCAATTTGTCACAGACAGTCTGTCAGAACATTTCAACCCACGTTTAACATTTAAATGTCCTAACTCAGATTTTGAAACTAGGTTTGAGATTGCTTTTTTTTATAGCAATATAGCAGTAGACAATGATTTCATGTAGTCACATTGAAAAAAAAATATGTCATATTACAATAGGAATTTATCAGAATAGGCTCTAACGAAAATCTTTAAATAAAGTTTAGATACGGATGTCAGCAATTTTGGCTTTAAAAAGACATACCTGATATTTGTCTGAAATTATGGAATATCGTGACAAAGTTTTTAATTACTTTTCCTTGTAAGAGGGAGTTTCACTGAGTTTGCCAATCTCAAAAACAAAGAGGGAAAGAAACTGAGCACTTACTAACAAAAGGAGATTTAGGGTTAAACCTGACTAGATTGATATTAAATGTAGAAAATTTGTTATTGAGGCACCAGATTTATCCCTCTCATTAAAAGCATTTGTTTATTGTTCAGTTATTTTATGTATTAATTTGACTTTCATTTTAATTCTTTAACATGCGCTCCTTAAGTTTTTTAAACGCTTACTTCTCATTGCAGTTAGAAATTTAATTCTTTTAAAATTGTAAGACCAACTGTCAAACAGACATCCAGGTTGATAAATTTGCAAAAATTTAATATTAGGTATGCAAGGAGTCACCCCGAAACCGAAAAACTTGGCAAGGGGCCTATGAGACAAAAATGTTTGGGAATCTCTGGTCTAGAGCAGCGGTTCTTAAACTTTTGATCGCAATGGTCCCTCTTTATGTATCAGCCTGTCACTGCTGACCCCAAGATTTTGAACACCCCTCCCTGACTCCCAACACATGGCTGAATGATTTAAAAGTTTCTCAATGATCCTAAGACTGCATCTGCTATTTATACAGACTTTTCTAACACTTCTTCTTTCCCCCCCCCCCCATTAAGAGAAACCATTAAAAATCTAATTAAAACTATTAGTGCGCTGTGAATTCAGTTCTTAATTTTGCACATGTGTTTCTACTATTTTTAGAAAATATTACGTCGTAATAAAGGCTATGTAGTGTGAACAATAAAAAAACTACATTAATATTCTTAATCAAAATAATATTTTAAGAGAGTTTTTTCATTGCCCGGGGGGGGGGGGCTTTAGTTATCTAGTCTAGGATGGTACACCCTTCAATTTTTCTACGAGGCCTTTCAGGGTCTGCAAAAGAGAGAAATCTTAAGATTAAATGAGAAACATTCGCTAATTCCCTAGAAAGGCGCTGGGGAACCCCAAGGGTCTGTGGACCACAGTTTAAGAACCGCTCTGCTCTATAGGTAAATACTTTTATGATATTATAAGATTATGAAACCCCTTTCTTTGAAGGAAACGTGATTTATGTTAATGAGATTTGCCATTTAAAATCAAACGAAGAGGGAAGTTAGAGAGAGGTTGGTGATTGGTCTCAAGCTGAAGTTAAGGTATTAGAGATATAATACTTGAAGCCTCCGGAGCTAAAGTAAAAGGTTTAGATGATGAGTCAATGTAGGATGATAAGTATTACGGCGGATCTAGTAGTTATCAAGATAAGTATTGAATCAATTATTATAGATATTTAAGTTAATAATTAGTCTGATCAGGGACGCCTTAAGACACTTTGAGGCCCTGGGCCCTATGCAGAAGTAGGCCTTACCTGAGATCTTTAAAAGTAGACACAGCAGCATGCATTGTCAAATACTCGCTCAAACTGTAATTTGAAGTAAATAAATGTACACTAGAGACTCATAATTTCAAAAACCTAGGTACAAACCGGCTCCACCGATGGCTGCATTTCGACTAAATGAGTTTTGAATGATTGTTTATGGTATTAAGCCTAGACTTAGACATGGGCAACGATCATCACATAATAAAACAGCCTTAACACTTTTACCAGTTGACACGCAGTTTGAAATTTCCAGTTTTTCGAAGAATATGTACGAGAATAATATTTGGGCATTCAAATTATCTGGATCAGCGATACTCAAACTGCGGCCCACCGAGCCTTTTTAAGTGGCCCGGTCATGTCCATTGCTCTGAGAAATTTACTTTTTTAAGAACATTGTATTAAAAATTTGGTGAGTAATTCTTTGTGAAGAAATAAAATATATTAATTTAACTTTTTTTGCTGTCGGTGTCTTACGGGTACGAATTGATATTCTTTTTCTATTTAAAACGGTTACGATTAGTGATAACAGACAATAGTGGAGTAGTGACCATTTTATGGGTGGAACTAAATTTATCTATCTTTTATAACTTGCAAGCGAAAAATATTCGAAGAAAATACATCGTTTCAAGACGATTGGGAGGTTAACTATTTTGTAGTGAAAAACAAAAATGGATCAATAATTGTTTCATTTGTCAGGAAAATGCTGTATTTAAAAAGTACCAATAAACAGGAATCATTCAATGACACTTTCCCTCAAATATCTCTTTGAAGAGGTGATAAATAGTGTAACGTCGTCAGTAGTTAGTACACAAGAAAATTTGTTACAGCCTCATTTTTAAATTTAAATAGTATTTAATAGCTTCATATCTTATTCAAATGTTCATTAAATAGGCCAAGGCCGGGTGGACAGTCTTTTTTCACTCGAGGTCAATCCTTATTCCGCAAGGCACTCGACAATCCCTTGCTTTTCCGGGCTCCTCTCTAGTTTTCTCCATGGTTCTCTGTTTCCATTCAGGGCTCCGTCCGTCTCACTCCAGGGCTCTATCTCCAACCAAGTTTTTCACCTCTCCGTTCGTTCAAGTCTTTTCAAGTTCTCCTTCTTTCTCCGTCCAAAATTAACCCCTTTTAAACACCAGGGGCGGGTCCCCCATACGCCCCTCGTCTTCCTCATTGGCAGGCCCAAAAAATAAAGGTCTGCCCTCGTCTTCCTCATTGGTAGGTCAAAAAAAAAAGGTCTGCCCTCGTCCCTGGGCCACTTTCGTCTCCCATTTGCGCGGCAAACACAAACACATTCCTCGTCCGTCTGGAATCCAAGGGCGCCATAACTCTCATTCATTCATCTCACACCTGGGTCTCATAGCCCTATCCTCTATGCATCGACTTGCATACAGGCTTTGCCTATTCAAGACTTTCATACAGGAATGCCTATTGTCACCGGCATTCTTTAGCCATTGTAAATTCCAGACCAGATGTCCGCGCTTGTCCGAGGCCAGACAACAAACAATGACCCCATGGCCACCTGCACTTGTCACCCAACAGCTGTTTGGGGATGAATAGATAGGGTGACTTCAGAAGAATACATAGGGGTGGGGTTCGCCCCAATCGAAGACGTCACAATAGGCTTTCTTGAATAATCTTTGCAACAACAACAATGTGTTTTGTCAGTGGTAATATCCCAGCGGTAACAAAGATATTCTATGAAGTTTTTTGTATTATTGGTAATCATATGAAACCGTTTACTGATGCAGAAATTGTGAAGGAGTGTTTCTTAAATGCTTCTAATTTAGTGTTAGCGACAATATAAAAAATAATAATTAAAAAGAGCAAAACAGGAGTTATTATATTTTGATCAATTTTCCACATTTTAAATTTCCAATGTTATCTTGGTCTTAAAGCATTTCTCTCCCCCCTGCTTCCCCCATTTATCCTCACGTTGCGGTTCGCGTGAAATAACTAACATATGTATGCGGCCCGCGTGAAATAGCTGAGATATGTATGCTGCCCAACAGAATAAAAGTTTGAGTACCCCTGATCTGGATCATTATCCTATTAAGACAGAGTCGAGAACGAAACGAAGCCCCCACAGAGGACGAGTACCTGGGACCGGCCCCAGTTGGTCCATTCTTGAAAATGTCCCTGAATCTGATGGCTCCCCTGGCTTAGATCGAATTTAAATAGTGATTCGATAATAATAAAAGTGTTTGGTCAAAATGTCTCTTCCCTTGGTGCAACCTCACATATCCGCGAGTTCCCGACAATTCTTCGGTGGCAGCGGTAGCCGAGTGGTATAAGTATCTGATCGTGGCTGGCTTTGTCACGAGTTCGAGCCCAGTACCACTAAAGACCCGCCGTGTAGGGCAGCGATGCATGCTAAATCTATAGAGAGCTGAAACGTCACCCCGTTGGTGTGGTAGTTTGGAGAGGGGGTGACAGCTCAGGTGTCGCCACGTCCCTTGACCATGGCTCAAAATTATGTGGTCCGTCACCAAAAGCCCTCGTGTAGCTGAACAGTGCGACGTTAATATTTACTCACTCACCTGACAATTCTTTGACTTATAGTTTTATAAGTTAGTGAAAAACTCTAGGAAAAAGTGTTAACATACCACGCGGAAAATTTATTTTCCCATAAAACACACATGAAAAAAATAATAATTTGAAAGAATAAAATATTCAAAGAAAATATAACTTCTTTAGAGGATTGTATTTTAAGTATTAAATAATTTTATTTTATTGCTTACGAAACACATTGCTGAAGAACTATTTTTTCAATCTAGTACGTGGATATGTAAAGATATGATTAATAAAATTTTTTTAACTAAACAGATAAATATGAATGAATTTAATAAAATTTTATGCGAGTAACAAAATAAACATTGTTGATTTGCAGTTCTTAGAACAAAGAAAGCAAGGCACGATTAGTACTTTGATTACAACTCTGATGGCATTGCGGTAATCAAATTTTGTGTTTACTTTTCCATATGTATACTTTCTCAAAAACATTTTTTTTTTCATCCTATAACTGAAATTCTTATATTAATTTTACAATATTTTTATGTCTAATCTTATTGATCAATGGAATATAATGTATCCAACATCTTATGCTAATTTGCTTTTAAACGAGAAAAATGAGCAAATTGAATTAATAACACTCCAAATAGAACCCGAAAAAATTGTAATGCAACATACAACTTTTCAAAAGCAGTTCAAGTTATGATACTTTTAACCGAGACCGTAAACTTTTTTTTATCTTTTATTTTTTTAAAAAAAATTTGAACATAAACATGTTATGTATTAATCTATAGTATGAAATAAACAAATTACAAAATAAATATAAATGATCAGAATAAATTACATTTCGTATTTCTTACTTCCATGTTAACAACAAGAAGACCATAGGTGAGAATAGTACCAAGAGCAGTTAAAACTGAACTTCTTCTGTAGTTGATAACTTTACAGCCAGACAGTACTAAATCTGGCTTTTTCAAAAGCCATTCTAGAACTCTTGTGTTGTCTTGAGAAAGTTCAAGAAAAAAGTTGCGCTCCAATTTCTTAAGAAACTCATTGGTGAAGTTTTCCATTTCAATAGGCACTTGACCAGCTATTACAAAAATTGCACTCAGCGAAATCAAACAGTTGAATGTTGTATAAAAGGCGTCAATTGTAATAAATGGATTACTATTTTCTGAAAACCATAAGTATGATCCCAGAGATATAAAGCACATTGTAAAGTTAGTTATGCAAACGAGAAAAGAAATAAAAGAAAAATTACTTTGTAGATCTTCAATTAGATTTATTGTCCGTCTTCTAAGCTGCAGTAGCTCAATTTGTTTGGGATACAAGAAAGTCTCTGGCAAGCAAGTTTTTACTTTGTGTGAAAGTCTCCGTAATTGTACATAACAATGGTAGCACAAATGACAATACAGTAATGCTGCTAAATTAGTAGACGTGTGAAATAAAAAATTCATCGGAATCATCTTCAGTAATGTTATAACATTTCTTGTAGTTAGGCTCATATGATAACCGTAAGTGTAAAAAATAAAAAGCTCTGGTTCTTTTGTCGTATTAAAAAGAATAACTGATATGAAAGCGTATATCGGAGATAACGTTATAATACAGCAAGTGATAAAGTTTATTTTCTTACTTCCAGTGAAAAGGTTCAATGCTTGAAATGAATACAGTAAAGAAGTGAGTTGTTTCCTTCTAAATCGCATGAAGAATAATAGAATGATGTTTAAAGTACTGCTGAGTATGTATCCAATTTGAATAATGTATGTAGCCTTAAAGTTGTCATTTACCATGAAAGACATTATTAAAAAATCGACATTAAACAAAAGCATTAAAGTTTGGAAAATAAAAGCTACTATTTTCTTTTTTAAGGATGTCTTCGACTCTTCCAGAAGACCGAGCCATAAAAAAAGTTGACAGAGGAAATCATTCATTTGTACTGTTTTCTGAGAACTATTTATCATATTTGTACTTTTAAATTTTAGATTCAGAATAACGTATGTCTTCAATATCAGCTAAAATAATTATAAGAGCGATTTCTGGCAACAGTAAAAGAAATTCTTTGATATTAATAACGACAAGAATTTTTTACCATGTCAATGCTACAAGACATTGAGTTTAAAGAAAAACTCTTAAGAGAAAATAATAACAGCTTCTAATTTTCTTATTACACATTTTGATAAAAGTCAGCTTTTAACATTTAAGATGTATCGATCTTATTTTTATTACTTATCGATTCCACAGTAAAACAAGTTCAAATTAAAAAAAAACAAACAAATAAAATGCAAGAAGTTATTGTATTGTACTTATTTTCGTTAATGGGTGCATCATGGAAATTTGTCTCTTTTCTCTTAATGCATTAT
>BMAV01006538.1:183251-208541 GCA_019973955.1 Trichonephila inaurata madagascariensis | reverse complement strand
CCTTTTAATTTAAACATAGTAGATGAAAGAAATCATTTCCGTTTTTTTTTACAACCATTGATTGATCCATTTGATATTAAAATTATGTTTTATTTTTTCCTACTATGTATGAGTTTTTGGAAAAAATAAATGAAATGTTCTTCTTTTGTAAACACACACACACATTTTAGAGAAATATATAACATCTAAAAGTACAATGAGTGATTCTCTAAATTAATATAAATTTTATTCAGAAGTGAAGAGTAAAGGTTCATGTTTTCAAATTTCGTTCCAATAAAAAAAAAATTGAACAAAAGTACAAAAACATAAGTCCAGTTTCCCATTAAAAAAAAGTTATTTCTAAATTTCATAAAATATTAGAAATAAAAATTGTCGTGAATTATTGTGCTTGAACTCGAAAATTTTCAACTAATAGAGACCACATCTTCTAAAAAGCTGCATAATGTTGTAAGCATTTTTTTTAAAATTACTTAACAACTATGAAAGAAATAATTCGTTTTAGATTTTTCATTATAAAAGTTTATGATTATCAAAGATTTATTTCATTGAAAAGGATTAGGGAAAGAAATTACGATTAGGAGAAGAAGATAGTTAATTCGTAATCTGTTTAATAAACAAAAACTTTCTCGTAAAATAGTCAAAAAACTTAAACAAAATGACTGAAAATTTTAAAAAAATTTTAAAAAGCATTCAGAAATTTTAAAGGGAGAATATGCAGTGGAAATTAAAATAGGAAGAAATTCAAGAATTTATTGAAACCAACGCAGAACACAAAATCATGCAACAGTTACAGATTTATTCCAAAATAAAAAAGTATTCCTAAAATTTTTTCAAAAGCTTTGTAAATTTTTTCTCAACATAGATATAGTTCAAATAATCTTTAAGAAAGCTGGGTATGATGGTATATAAGCCATAAATAGTTATACGGTTATGTTCTTCCCGCGTCGGACTGATGACCTGATACAGTAGGCCTTGGCCCTCATGGGTTGTCGCGCCACTGCTGAGTTAATTTACGTTCGTAAAAGATTCTATTAGAAAGCCAAAATGGTTTTGAAAGGAATCTATTTTCACAGCGATTAAAATAATTTTAATGTTTTAGGCAGTCATCGTAAGGATTGATGAAAATCAAAGATTTTTTCACCGTCTATAAAATATATTCCAACCAAAAACGCGGAGGTATTTCAGTAATTATTTAGAAATGTAGTACCAAAGCAAAACATCATATAGATTGGCCAGCTGCAGCCCTTAACCCTGTTCACAATCAAAGAGATCCATATGCCGTCAATTAAAAGAAGAAAAAAACCCTCAAAAATTTAAGAAAATAAATCATACACAATACAACAGCACTAAGATAAAGTAATACTTTAGAATAAATTATACAGAAAGCAAATATATAAGACAACAATGAAAAAAAAACAAGATTAAATTATTCATAAATTTTTAGCCCTACTTTAAAATAAAATTATAATCATATATCTTCATCAACAGGGAAACTAAATCTACCATCCTACAAAATTTGAACTAAATCTGTGACATTGTTCTTGCCCTCTCCTTCTGAGAGTAATTAGATGTACTTTTGAGAGAAAACAGTTAATTTAGACTCTGGAAGTCAAGGATCCCTATGAATGGCAAATTCTCCATTAATTCAAGGACACGATAATCTAGTTTAATTTACAGAAAAATAATTTGAGGGATAATACTGTGCTAGGATGGTAAATCATATAAAATTCACATTTCAGCAAAAAAAATTATAATCCCATGCACTAAGTATTTGATGGCATACTATCATAATCTAATTATAATTTTAAAGAGAGTTTTTATCTTGTTTTGTGTGTGAGAACTCCGCACAAAAGCATCAATCATACAAGTTAAAACAGTTAAAACTACTATAACAAAAGGACTAAAAAAATTTCTGCCTAAACAATTAGAAATTTAGTAGATTGGTTACTTCTGGGGAATGAAAGAGGGTTTATTAGCATCGCACGTGGAAGCTGCATTAGGGCTATTTTTTTAAATGGAAGACAATTATATAAAATCCCCGAGCACCACAAAGTATCCCACGGGGCTCACAGAAGTAAGTATTAATCACACATTACAAAGGAAAGAAAGAAAAAAAAAATTTGTGGTTATGAAGGTTTACAAATATTTACAACAAATACACAGAACTTTTTAAAAGCACTTCTGGTGGAAAGAAGTTGGAGAAAATTCGAAGGCCAATTTATATATTAACTTCTCTTGAACGCCAGTCTTAGGATCTTTCTCTCTCTGACATACTTCGAACACAGAAGGATTACATGTTCTATATTTTCCTGCCACCAATATTACAGTCACAGGAAGATGAAGGAACTAAATTAAATTTGTTCAAGTAGCTTTTAAAATTACCATGACCGGTGAGAAATCGGGTTATTTTGTAATTAGTATAAAAATGGTGGTAAATGATAGTCTCTTATTAATGGATGGAAAAAAAATTGCTAGGCTCCCTTTATTTGAAATGAGATATTCTTGGTTCCAAGACTTCACCATTCTTTCTTTCATGATCTTCTTGTAAAATGATTTAGGAATATTAACTTAACTCAGTGGCGTGGCAGCCCATGAGGGCTAAGGCCTACTGTGCCCAACTCAGTATACACAACCTTGGACCATGAGGTGCATGAGATGTTCCGGTCAGGAGGTCAGTTTGACACGAAGGAATATTAACGGCAATGTCAATTTCGAACTTCGTGGCAACCTTTGCAAGCCCATCGGCTCGCTCATTTCCAAGAACGCTCGTGTGTCCGCGAACAAATGCAAAATCTATTGATAAGTTTTTATCTTTTAATCTTTTAAGTTGCTTTTGGATCTCGACAATTATGTTGTTAGATGAAGAAATACACTTAAGGAAATCCAAGGAGGAAAGAGATTCTGTACAAATGAGATATTCTGAGATGACCTTATTTTGTTTAGTGATCTATTTAAGACTTTTCGGTTAATGTTAAAGAATAGGATCCGAATTTGGTACATTTTTTCAGATATAAAAGAAATGAAAAATTAGTATGATATTTTGGTTTCACAATTCTTTACACAGCAGCATTTTTTATCGTACTTCCCATTTTTAACCGAGTTGATTCATTTTTTCTGGTATAAAATGTGTTTCGCATTTTTTATCCTATACCGTAATGTTAAATGGGCTTTGCCTTCACGTAATAAAACAAAAAAGAAAGTATTCACGGAATATTTTGAAATTTTTAAAAACACTATATTGTTAACAGAGGTACGAGTTATAATATTGCAAATTTACATAGAAATTGGGTCATTTTTCTGTCTGAAAATGTATTTCGCGTTTAGTTAGAGCTCTCGTACTTTCACGGAAGACGGCCTTAATGGCGAAATTTAAACATAAAAGTTAATCTGCAAAAACTGTGCATTCATCACGAATTCTAAATTGAAAGTGCTTAGAGATTCAACACCACACCTGAACACAACAAAAGCGAAACCAACCCTGCCATCAGTATAGCAAATAACAGGGAAATCATCTGTGCTTTTGTCACTAAGTTGAATAATATTCATGGAATTCCTCTCTGAAGGATGAGGGAGAAAAAAATGGAGACACACAGAATGCAATCATAATTAGAGATGGAAGAAGCAAAGAGATTTTCCTTAAAAGCAATATTATGAAGAATCATTAGGGCTTTTGGTGAAGGGTTTCATAATTTTGGACCGTGGTCAAGTGAAGAAGAGGACACTTGAGCTGGCAACACATACCTCTAGAAAGAAATCCGCTAAAGGATATGTTGTTAGACAGAAATCTCATGCATATTATCAAACTTCAATCTCTATTTGGGAAATTTCTTTATAAAATTTGATATTTAAATTTACATATATATATATCGAAAATTAAGTATTTTTTTTTAAGGCTGTCTTCGGTTAATGTTAAAGAATAGGACCCAAATTCGGAATATTTTTTCAGATATTAAAGTATTCCAATATTAATATTGTATTCTGGCTTCACACACACTATCTTGTAGAGAATCACTTATTTTTTCATGCTCCTCGTTTTTATTTGAGTTCATGTACTTTTTCAGGTATAAAATGTGTTTTCCATTTTTTTCTCCTATACCGTTATGCTAAATGAGCTATCCCTTAACATGTTACAAGTAAAAACTAATTATTTATGAAATATTTTGAAATTTTAAAAACACTGTATTATAAACAAAAGCATGAGTTACAATGTTACAAATTTTTAGCAAAATTTAGACTTTTTCTTTCCGAAAGTGTGCTTCGCGTTTTCAAGCTCTCGTACATATGACGAAAACAGCCTTAAAAAAAGTATTAAATGTAATAGATTTTTATAAAAATGATAAATATTTTTAATAAAGTTAGTTAACTCTATAAATATTTTTTTGACTAATAAAATACAGTCAGACCTCTATTAAACAAAGTCGCATAATCCCGAAAAAAAATTCGTTACATGGAAAATTCGTTATATAGAGGTTCACCTTTCAATATATATTTTATAAACCACATAAAACATATTTTAAATTCATAAACACTATGTATTAAAAATTTAATTATTCAAATCTTTTTGTTAATTAATAACTATTTTTTTAATGGGTAAGATACATAAAAGGGGGAGAAAAAAAACTACAAGGAAAACATGAAAAAAGAATGTCGAGGAATACACTACATTCTCAACATTGAGAAAATAGTAATTTTATATTAAAATTAATGAATGTTAAGGATATTTTCTAATTTAAAGCCTACAAGTAATTTTAAATATACATTATTTTGTAACTAGAAATTCTAAGCATTCATTACTGAGGGTGTAAAGGGATACCGAAGATGTTTCTAGGGAACAGGACAATGGGTGTTAAAAATGGATGTACGACTAGAATTATATTGCTTTCGGCGAGTTAGGCACCTAATAAAACCAGTTCAAGATTTATGATCACCATAAAACGTGTTAAAAAAGAGAATAACTTGAAATGTCCAGAAATACTTTGAAAACAGGGAGAAAAAAAATTGAATCACAAGAGAAAAAGTTCGTTATATAGAAAATTCACTTAGCTATTGGGAGGTCATTTTACGAAGAAAATCGTGAAATGTTCTTGGTTCCAGGAAAATGTTCGCTATATAGAAAAATTCGCAATATGGAGGTTCGTAATATAAAAGTTCGACTGTATTTTCTATAAAAATTTATGTAATTTTAATATAATTTACTCAATAATATTAATTTGTGATTTAAGTGTTACATACCATGCATATATTTAGAAAGTGGGATATGTGCATACAGTTTTTTACAAAAAGTGTCGAAATCTCAGTCGGTTGAAATTATCTACAATCGCATTTTTTTTCACATATATTCTACATTTAATTTGTTTTTATATTTTATTTTGTTGCCACTCTCGCTGAGAAATATTTTTTACTTAAATACGTTGCTCTGAATGCCATTAAAATGTTTATAATTGTGTGAGAAATCCTGTGTATTTTGAAGGAATTTCCAACTTAAAATTAGCAGCTAATCTTGCTTAAATTTAGTTTTTAGTGTCAAAAATATTGACAAATCAAATATATTGACATATATTTGATATAATATATCGACATATATTATATCAAATATATGTCGATAAGTTGTTCATCTCCTTCAATATATGATTTTTTTCCAACGAATGAAAAAAAAATTGTAATTTCTCTTAGAAAGCTATTTAGTTGTACAAAACATTGTGCTAACCAGTATAAAATTATTTCTGTAGACCCAAGATATTGAACAATAGAATATTCACAATGTAGTAAGTAATACATAGAAAGGAAAATGTTTTAAAATTCTTTTATTATGTTATAATAAAAGTTTACAAAATAAGATAAAAAGAATGCTTTAAGTAGGAGAAAAATGCTTTAAGTTTGAGAAATCAATGTGAACAATGAGAATTTAAAATGGGAGTGTAAGTCTGAAGAAAAATAAGAACTCCTTATGGGAGCTAGTCTGTGCCCAACACTTCGATTCGGCACGCCGAGTCGCTAGTGAGAGGCTTCTGAAAGAGAGTCGAACCGCTTGGGTATTGTGGAACCCCTGGGTATGCCTTGTGGAACTCCAGAGTTCTGTTGAACGCAATTTGAAGACCATAGCTCCAAATTACGAAGATTTGTTTGCCGACACAATTCATTATACACAGGTTCTTCTACAATTTTTATTAATATTAAAAACTACCAATCTCCAAAATCGATAAATACAATAGTTTGTTCTTTATGATTATTTTTAATCGGAAACTTTATTTTGCGCCAAAAGAGATAATTTAATTCTTTCTCTATTGTTCATTATAATATTATCCAAAATATATAAGGAAAGAATTTAAAGAACTCATGAACTTATCAACATCACCTTGATTTGTGGATCCTAATAAGAAACATAAATATTCATTAAGCACTTTTTCTTCTTTCTATCTTTATTTTACGAAAATCTGTGTTACGCTCTCTTCAAAATAGTAGCTAATGCTATTCAGTAATTACATCCAAAACGTTTAATTCGGGTCATAAAACAGAACACTTTTTACGAAGATAAAATCCACTTCTGAATTCGATGCTAAAAGATCTGCTTCCAGACGACTTAATTATGTCGGCTTCTGTGAAGCTCGAAAAATAGAGGAAGACATCGGAAATGCATTGAGGAAATTGTTCTTTACGACTTCGAAAAGACCGATAAAAATAAAAGAGGAAACGGTGACTTAATGGAGGAAAAGTGGATGTAGAAAAAAAGGAACAAAAAGAACGACCGACGTTTGACAGAAGTCATCCATTTCTGTAAAGGCGGGAAAAGTAGCTTTGCGGTTCTGACCTCGTAAACTTCGTCTACCGCCTCTCAAACGATAAAGCAGTCACGATGCCACAGATCAAAATGTCAGATAAAAATATCACTTCCGATTCGTTATTCGTGAAAATTATTTGCTTCTCAAATAGAGTGAATGCAAATTGATGACTTGTATTGAACTCGGAGAAAATGCGGTCGAATAGTGACCGATTTCGCATGTACGGTACTCTGTCCAAATGAATTTGAAAGTCCTCGGTATACAAATAGATAGTATTATGGAATACCATTTACATTTTTCTAAAAATAACTTTGCTGGCTTTTTTTATAAAATCCCCAGAATCATCATGAATACGAATACGTACTATAACTAATTGTAATGAATTGTCACTTGAAGGAAAAATACTACTTTGTTGTTATAAAAAATTATTTAAGAAAAAAAGTTGCAATTGAATGTTGTTATGGAATAGTTGGGTAATTCGAAATAGGTGGATAAAACGATTGGAAAACGAATTAGACTTCACACAATGTAATTTTTATCTAAACTCAAACTCAGTGGCTCAACAGTCCATGAGGGCCAGGGCCTACTGTGCCCATCCCAGTATACGTGACCATTGAGCGCTGAGGTGCAGGAGGAGATGTTCTAATTAGATAGTCAGTCTGAAGCGAGATCCCCAGTATTTAAGTCCCCATGCAAGCTTGGTACTCATTTATCAATCCACTGCATTAGGGATGGAAGGCTGAGTCGACCTTGCCCAGCATAGGAATAGAAACCAGACCTGTGGTGTGGAAGTGCGATACGCTACCACTAGAGCATTGGGCCTAATTTTTAACTATAAAAACCATATTTTTTTGATAACGTGCAATGTTTTTGTTTCGAGTCTATTTGCAAAAATCCCATACATAATTTTCTTTCTGTGCTCTGGTATAGTCAAGGGAAGCCCACTGAAAACAGCTGAAACATTTAATTTAAGCTTCCCGTCAGTGAACTTCGAATGTTCAGTTACAGAAGATACATTCAGCGTCTTTCTTTTCAGGTTCATTAGTTAATGGTAGTAACGTCTTAAGGCATGGGTCAACTGGGCCCGGGCCCAGGGCCTCGGCTACAATGGGGCCATTCTCATTACTTATTCTCGACTCAGTCTTAACAAGATCATAATTCATATAATTTCAGCAGTTAAATGTTATTTCCGGTTTTATTTTCCGAAAAAATGGGAATTTCGCACGATATATCAACTGATGACCCTCATCCAAGTATAGGCCTAGG
Organism: Trichonephila inaurata madagascariensis; assembly: GCA_019973955.1. NCBI lineage: Eukaryota > Metazoa > Arthropoda > Arachnida > Araneae > Nephilidae > Trichonephila > Trichonephila inaurata. The sequence continues at coordinate 200,496 of BMAV01006538.1, read as the reverse complement.
CCTACCACCATATACCATCATTATTAATTCGATCAAAAGACGGCAGTCGGTTGAGCCGGTTTGTGCGATTGTAAGTCGTGCACATTTATTTGTTTCGTTTTATTGTTTGTACGAGTATTTGATAGCGTATGCTATGCATTGTCTACTTTTAATGATTATAGACGGGGCCTCCATTTGTGTAGGCCCAGGCAGGCATTTAGGCCCAGGCAGTAGCGTACACAGGAATTTTTCAAGGGGGGGAGTCCAGGGTCGAAAGTCCACCATTCTTATATCATGCTCCTTTTCGTTTTGTCAATTTTCGGGAAAAAAACACAGTAAAAAACTAATTATTGAATAAATAAAATTAGCATTAATTAATTAAATTAATCATTAATAACAAACATTTAATTCAATTTTAGGTACTATATATTTAGAATTACAATAAATCGGAAAAAAGTCAAGGGCTTTGGGGGGGGACCCCTAGGACACCCCCCTTGTGTGCGTCACTGGGCCCAGGGCCTCAAGAAGTCTTATGACGTTCCTGGTTAATGGTATGAAGTTCATTACAGAAGATACATTACAATGAAAGGAGTCATCTCCAGTGGCGCACACAAGGGGGGTGCGGGGGGGCCCCCCCCCCCCCCCAAAGCCCTTGATTTTTTTTCCGATTGATTATAATTCTAGGTATATAGAACGTAAAATTTAATTATGTATTTGTTATTAATGATTAATTTTATTAATTAATGCTAATTATTTATTCAATAATTAGTTTTTTACTGTGTTTTGTTCCCGAAAATCGACAAAATCAAATGGAGCATGATACAAGAATGGTGAACTTTCGACCCCGGACTCCCCCTTAAAAAATTCCTGTGTGATCTACTGTTCATCTCTAGTAGGTTTAGGTCTAAAAATTTTGTCTATTTTCTTAACATGGGAGGGGGAGGAGGCTTATTTTGTTGTTTTAAAACTTCTGGTTCTTTCTTTTTGACTTGACATCTTCAAACTCATTTTTTGTATGGGACTATTTTTCTATCATTAAGAGATTGTTGGTAAATTTTATTTTTGTTAGATATATTCACAATAATTGTTTCAGTTGGAGAAAATAGATAAACTCTAGTAAGTTTCAAATTAATCAAGAAAAAATAAATAAATAAAGCTTTGCTACATCATCTCCATTTCCATTCCATTGTTATTTAATATTTCTTTTAAATGTTTTTTTAAAGCTATACACACAATAGGTTTTTACCAACGATTTCCTGTTTGTAAATCCCCGCCAAGTAACGAAAAAACTGAGAATAATTTAATCAGTTTTTTGTGAATACTGAAGATTAATTTTAAAGAAAATTTAAATATGAAATATAAGAGAAAACCTTCATCCCATTATTAATATGTTGAAATTAACTATGGAATGTGATTTTAACCCATTACTTTCCGCTTCCGTCAAAATCACGGGGTGAAATTCCCCCCCCCCCCCCCTTATTTCTCGTGCCCGTGATATTTCCGTGCTGGAATATCCGGCAAAAGTAATGCGCTAAAAATATAAAAATCTATCTATTTCATATGCTCGGAATCATATTTGTTTCTCACCAGATGGCAATATCAGATTATTAATAACGTGTTTAGAGATAGTTATTTTATTTTAAACTAGATGTTAGCACAATTAAACGTATATATTAGCGATATGTTTTTCTAACCGAAGCTCAGTTACTTAGTTCCGCTTTTCGCGAATACACGTGTGGGTTGATAAAAAATATGTTTTAAAATATTGTATTCATTATGGAGATAGAGTAGAGTCAGGAAGTTAATTGTATTTTACTTTAAGTGTAAATGAATCTGAGAGCTTTTACTTAAGTGTAAATGAATCTGATTTTTCTTTTTTTGAAAGTTCAGTTAGTGAATCTGAGAGCAGTGATGTGTGGATGGATCTGTATATACTGTTACGTGTGATGTTGGCCTTTTTAAATCATGCTTTGAAATTTATTTCATAAGGAAAAATTACGAATGTGTGGAAACATTATGCATAAGGGTAATAAAATTCTCCTTTAATGTTTAAAAAAAAAAGTTTTTTTAAAATTTTTTTTTGTTAAAAAACCAACATTCAGTTATAATATCCCTAAACGTTGGCTTTTCTTAGAAAATTAACTTTTGCTATTTCAAGCTAAACATTTACCCAAAATTTAAAAATAAGTACATATATTGAACATACATTTAGTTTTATATAATTTTCTTGAATAAAAAAAAATAGGTACTTTTATAACCATTTTCTTAAAAATTCTGCTACTGTTAAGGGGTTTAAGATATATACATTGACACAAAAATTTAGCCATTTTTTTTATCTTGCACTTAAATTAATGTGATGTAAAATACGAGACTTTCAAACGTTCTCAGACATTTTTCTGAGTAACGTAAATAAAGTGAGATTTACCATTCTATAAATACTTCAGCACTAAGTTACTAACCCTGAACCATAAAAAATTGTTTTATGGTCTCAGCCCTTTCAAGAAACATTCTCCATTTCTTGAAAAATCTTTTTATTACTCCGCGGTCAGCGTTTAACCGTGATCTACAGCTTCACTTACAGTCCGCCAACCATCACACTGACCATATTCATTACTGCCTCCTGCTTTTTACTCTGTCAGATGTTCATTGCAATTGAAGTTTATGGCACTGTTCTTCCTCAATCTGAGAAGCCGTTATCACATGTCGAGAGAGGAAAGAAAAAGAGAGGCGTTTTTAAGTGAATTTATGTGGGTTTTCGCAACCCGCTGTTTCGGAATATAATGGCAAGGTCTCTTTCTCCAGGTAAGAGAGCTTATGGGGATGGGCGATAAATTGTTCTTAGGGGCGGATTCGCTTGTCAGAGAGGTGCCATTCTGAATGTCTGGGTAGTGCCTCGACTTTTCAGGGTTCCTTTTCAGTCGAACCTGTTCACGTTCAGTGCCCGAGGCTGTCAGAGGCCTAATAAAGTCACAGGCAATGACAGTTGGGGTTCCTGTGCTTCTTGAAAAGCAGCATTGAATGCCGGTGGGTAACAAAACTTTTTACCGAAGTTTTTTTTTAGAATTTTGCTCCCCCGTTTTTTCTCCCTCTTGAAATTCTACACCGCAGGGGACGGAAGGTTATTGGGAATTCTACGGTGGGTAAACAATGAATTTTCTGCTATTGAAGAGGAAGTGATGTGACCTTGAAACTGGTTCTGGTAAACCAAAGGTTTCAAAAGTAGAAACACAATGCATACTTATACCTGGATATACAAATTTATAATAGAGTGACACTGAAGCCAAGAAAAAGGGTATTGGGTATTACTAAAAATGATTCTGAAACTGCTTGAAGTTGGCTTAATTTACGATTTTTTTCAACAGGATTCTAATGTAAAAATCTTTGATATCCCTTTTGAATGCCAAATCTTGACTGTTTTTTGCAGAAATCATTTTAATTTACGAAACGATATTAAAAATCAGCAGTAGCAATACGAACATACTTGTAAATATTCAAGAACGTAAATTTTTTTGGGAAAAAAATCACGTTTCATTGTTATTAGCTAGTTGTTTTCACTCTCCTATGTAGATCAAACCCAGCGGCGTAACGTACATCCAGGCAACTCCCCATTGAAGGGGGGGGGGGCTAGGATTCTAGGGAGCTCAAAACCTATGTAATCTTATGGTTTTGCAGTCCTTTGTAAAATCCGGCTTGCGCCCCAAACTTGACCTTGCAGGGGGCCCCTAATATTCTCCGTTACGCCACTAATCAAACCTTATATATTAGGCTTGTAGTATATGCTTACAAGTGATGAAGAGAAATCAAGTCGAACTTCATTTCTCTTCAGGGATTTATCACACTCTAATTTGACTACTATGCTTTATTACTATCCAGCCAAAGAAGCTGTGTCATTGCCTATTCTAAGTAAAAGGTTTTCAATGTTTTTATTTTTTATTATTTGTTGTTGTTATCTGTTTCCTTTACTGATTACGAAAATCGAATGTATTTCTAATAAAATATACTCGTAAATTATTTATATAGATTCGTTCTTTATTTATTTTTTAACTTCTGTTTATGTACTCTTTGGGTAACCACAGAAATTTGAATATTACTACAGTTTAAGAATTACTCTACTCTAAGCACTCTTCCAGAACAGTTCACACTTATGTTTCATTCCTTTAAAAAATTATTTTATTATTACAATCAAGTAGTAATTGCACCATCGAAACTAAAAAAAAGTAAGAAAAAGTAATAAGAGGATGCTTCGTTTAGATATTTTGTACATTTTGTTTACGCTTTTTTGAGAATTGGGGACTAAGAAGCAAAAATTGATAGAAGTTAGCATGAAGTCCACTGATTAACTAAATAAAACAACGTTTTCAAAAATTTAATTTAAGGTTTTTTTTTTTTTTTGAAATTATTAAGACTTTAGGGGTAAGGACCATTTAGTGGTAAATTATGCAAATCGGAATTCTGGTTATGAGTAAGTGGAGAATCGGTGAAAGCCTACAAGTTTATTTTTTATACTCAAAATTTAATAGAGTAAGTATGATAGAGACACGGTTAGAACAAATTCAAATACAATATAACACGCTTATAAATAAAAAGGAATAAAAATTAACAGCAATAACTTTACCGCTGGTAAACTAGAAAAGTCCTGGAAAGGTAGTGTAAAATAAATCGACTATATTGAGAGCAATTAGCTATGAATTAATATTTCGATCGGCTTGACTTAGCCCAACTCTATCAAACAAAGATTATTAGTTATAAGATTTACTTACCTTGCTTTCTCTAATAGCGGAATTCAATTTTTGCACACGAGCTCTGAATCTCATCTGTTGAGGTTGCTCTGCCCTCAGTAACTCTTCTAAAATACAGTGAAATAAGGTTAACGCGAAAACGCTTAAGGGGACTTGGTACCCCCAAAATGACCGACCTCTCGGTTTTTTTAAATTTTTATTTAATTTTATTCTTTGCATTATTATCTTTCGATTCATTTGTGCAATTCGGAAAGTTACACAAGTTGAAGAAAACTTCATTTGAAAACAAATTAGGAAATTCAGCCATGCCCCCTTTTCAGAAAAAAAGGCTAAAAAAAGCGTTATGATAAAAAAATCTATTTTATAAAGAGAAATAATAACTATAAAAAAAGAATGTGCAATATATAAACCAGAATATTTTTGAGGCAACGCAACAATGTAATTTTTCTTCTCTGTGAAATGTGTGCATGTAAAATTTTTGAATCAAGACATTTTATATTAATTATTTCATAATTTCAGTTCTTACTTCTGATATGTTTTTCATACAAATGTAATATTTGAATATTATGTGAATAAGAAAACTAAAGTTTCTGTCGTGGCAGAAAAAAATTTTTTTTAACATTTTTCTTGAATTTTCTTGTGCAATTAATACCTTCTTAAAATTGATCATTTATAAGAATGTATTGTTTAAAAAAATACGAAAATGCAATTTTATTTTCAAGAAAAATACATAACTAATATCTTAAAGTTGTATTTTAAGTTTATTTAAGCTTTTTATAATTTTTTTTTTTCAGAATTATAAACTTAAAAGTAGTTTTTCTCAGTTTGTGTTTTTCGAAACATTAGTGCATTCAAAATGCTACTCCTTCCATCACAACTATTTACCAATCACTTCTACTTTTTTTTTTTTTTTTTTTTTGCTGTGTGTTGCATATAAAGCATGTAACAACATCAGGGATCTATTTTGCTGTAAACTGAATATTTTTTTAAAAAAATTAAAATGTAAGAGATATTGTCTTTTTCATTGATTTTTAGCATGTATATCAACATTTTATTTTTTTTCTCAAAAACGAATTAAGTTATTGTAAAATCGATCCCTAAAGTTATTTATAACATCCATAAGAATATTACAAAAAAATTTCAAGTTAAAAAATTAATAATTACAAAAGGAGTAGAATTTTAAAATTTTCCAAATTTTCTTCAAAAAATTTTAATTTTTAAAATTGTGTGAATAATATGAGCTAAAATGTAATCTCGTATCATTTTCTGGAATAGAAACATTATATAAAATGTTAAAATATAATTTTTAAATACATAAAGAAAGAAAGAAGCTCAAAGGACACCAAGTCCTCCTAAGACGAAATATCGACTAACACAAAATAATACAACGGTACCGACTATGTATTTTCATGCATTTTTTATCTCTTAAAGTATCCGACTACTCTAAAATCATGATTTTTTTTCAAAAATTGACAATTTTTTTTTAATGATTTTATTTTATAGACCATCTTATTAGTTTAATAAAAATACCAAGCTTTTTATTTTCCATTCACTCGAACAAAAACTACAAGTGTTTTAATAAAAGAAGATGCCATAACTTAAAACAAGATGTCAAACTTTAAAATGCGTTTTACTCGAAATGTGTTTTTTTCGAAAAACTCAAACGGGAACAGTAATTGCTCAAAAAGTTTTGAAAATAATTTGCTGAAAATTTTTGTGAATGTTTTGTATAACAGTAGAAATGTTTTGACCTTCAGATTTATCAATCATAGTTTTATTTCAAAATGTACAGTCCTTTATGTGAATATAATCACTGTTTTTTTAAGCAATTTCATATATTTACTGAGATAGAGTGCTCTAGTTTTTGTAAAATTAAAATATCTATTATCCTGAAGGGCATTTCAAACATAAATAACAAAGTAATACATTAAAATTGAAAAATTGAGAATTTGTTCAAAATATTTTTGTACAGAGCGGGCCCCGTTTATGTCATTTTTTGTACATTTTCACCAGTTTTTTCCCCTTTTAATAATAATAATTTTTTTTTCTGTTTTCAATTTTACGATTTTTTTCCTTAAAAAAAAAATAAAATAAATCTAAAAATCACAAAAAACTCCCCATATCTCCATTTTTTCAAAAAAAGTTGTCGCAAGTAGTCGGATACCTTAACACGAAACGAAAATCGGTTGACACGAAAAAATTTCCTTTCAGGGAATGAACAAAATACGGAAAACACCAGCCACGCAGGTGAGATTTAAGAAAGGTGTGAAATGAAAAGAGGGTTTTTTTTCACATGTTTCGTATAAAGGAGGATAACTTGGCTTTGAAATAGCCTCAGAATAGCCTGTGATAAACCAATTTTGATTATCTAAACTGCTTTCAAACTCCAACCCTACAAACGCCGTACAAAAATATCTCATCTCACATCAGTTGGTTTTGGGATTCGGCAACAAGTACATCGCAGTATGATTAAAAATAAGTGAGTTTGGTTCGCATTTTTTATTTATTTTTATTTTTTTTATTTTAGAATTTTATTACGAGCACATGGCAAAGACTAAGGTTTGCAGCCCCGCGATTCCGGTGTTTTTTCCAATCCCGAAGTCCCAGGATTAAAATAACTAATCCCGGGATTTAATTTTTGTCTGAATTATATTTTAAAATTTTTTCTCATAAAGGTTTTCTAAGAATTTAATTTTGTTTATGAATTACGTACATAGAGTTTTTTTTGTGCAATTATAAATGCTATAAGCAAAAAAATATATGCAACTCTCATTTCTTGTATGGGAGAATGTCGTAAGTGGTTCACTGCAATACTTACATAATAATATAAGCAACATCTTAAGAATAGATTTTGTCGCAGTTCCTTCTTCAATTAAATGCCGTTAATTAATAGCGTACCTGCTTGAAAGACTTGAGACACTTCAAATCCCATTGCCTTACTAACAGCGCATGCAACTGGTTCTATTTCAAATAAGGTAACACTTGAAATTGATTCACATTCTGATTCAATAACTGGATCAATAAATATAAAAAACCCATTAAGTGCAGTAGAAGAACTAGATAAAGTTATCAAAGAGATATAAGCCCCCAGGGGCGGCTCTAGGGCTGGACAAACCGGACAGCTGTCCGGGGCAGCAAATTCTAAGTGCGGCATTTGAATCGAATTTGAGATATTTTTTTTTGTTATAGAAGGTTTTAGATATTTTTTAAATAATAACTGAGTCAGAATTTGATATTTCATTTAACATATCTTATTTCATTATTTTGTACTCTGTATGTTTAATGTCAGTTTTTTATGTTGTATCTTGAAGGGTTCGAGGCGGAAATATATTCTAAATCATGAAATGTGTGATATGTTTACACATATTTCAATATCCCCCCCCCATCCAGTAGAGGTTTCACAACGTGCATTCCTTTCACCCATACCATGACCGGTATCTGCTATTCAAAAGGGGACAGGGGTCATAAGAGTTTTTGGTAGACAAAGAGCCCCGCAGGAGATTCTTTATTTTGGTCCCGAGTGTAGTTACTATAAGTTAAAATAAATGCATGGGATCCCCACCATCAGTAGACTTTTTCGAAGAAAACTGACCTGCTGAAATAGTCGATTCTTTTTCTTACATCTGACTCATTTCAAATAATAACAGGTAATTATATGTTCTTAATTTCGAATGATTTTGTATTTTTTAAGACTTAAAATAATATGTATAATTGTTATACTGCTTTTTGTTCGTAAGAATTATTCAAGTTTTATAGTTGTGTATTTATATGAACAATTAATCTTTTTTTTTTAATTATATGTTTTTTTGCTTTGCAGACAGGGACGACATTTTCCATTTTTGTCCGGGGCGGCAAAACTGCTAGAGCCGGCCCTGATGCCCCAATGCAGTCTATTCGATTTGAGACACTGTCATTAAAAATTCAAAACCTGACTACCCGAAAAGAACATACTCCTATTTAATGACAATAAATAGGAGCATTTTCTTCAACAAGACAATTTGTAACAAAAATAAGAATCCGCTTGAACGATGAAACGTCGGACGAGCATTTTTTTTCATTCAATTCCTATTAGCTCACAAAATCTCTATATATTTATTTATTTATATATTTATTTATTTATCTTGGTGGAATTTTCAATCGTTAATAAAATACATTTTAAAGAGCTCAATTGAGCTAAAATTTTATATACAGGATTATTTTGGATGACAATACAATAACATAATAATAATTGATAAAAATTAATTGATTAAAACTAATTATTTAAAGAATTACAAATACAGCCAAGTTGGCATCATTGTTGGCGACTTAGCGATCCTTTTGGTAACTTGTGTCAAAACTTGAAAAGGTTTTTTTCTCACGTGTTAAAGTATTCAGTTGAACTGAAATTTATATACATAATTGTTTTGGACGGCAATACGATACTTTAATGATAATTAATAAAAATTAATGACCGCTTATAATGTTGTGATTCTGTCCTATGTATAGACATATTTATATTATTTGTAACTATTTAATAAAAAGTAGCTAAAATAAAAATTTTCTTTGTTGATCTAAGTAGGAATTGACTTAAAAAAAAATTTTTTTTTTTTACTTGTTTACGAGTTTATTTACAGAAACACAAGAAATGAAGAAATGTTTTTTTAATTTCATTATGTAATATTTTTGTTTGTTTTTTATGATGAATTAAATTTTTTTATTTGTTTCAATAAAATTAATATTAAACAGATTTTTAATTATATTTTCAGTTTTATTTTGCAATCTTAACTTTGCTAATGTGTAAGTATTTTTCATAAACAGTTCAATCCTAATCCCGGGACCAATACCGGGTTTTGGATAATGTAATACCGAAATTCCGTGATTGAAAATTTAGGAAAATATAGGAATTGCAAGCCCTAGCAAAGACCTCAAGGGGAAGACAAACTGCTATTTCGCTTAAAATAAAGATGGAAATTTTTAAGGCTGGTGATCAAAAACAGAAGAACATGAAAACTTTGTATTAAATTTCATTAAGTTCTTGTGAATGTTTCTGTTTCATTGCGTTTATTAAATGCACGCATATATAAATATCTATGTAAACAAAATAAGCTCTAATAAACTTAATTTTGTTGATATGTTTTTGTCTTGCAATATCCTTTAACATGAAATTCTTTTAACAGCTGCAAATTCCCCTGAAACGCGTTATTAAAAAAGTTAAATACAGTTAATACCTCCACTTACGCGAATTCGGAGTTATGCGATTTTCAAATCTCGTCGTTTCGTGTTTTTTTGCCCCATCACTGAAACTCTGGTAGAATCAGTGCCAGAGCCTGATGAAATCGGTAATTTGATTGAAAAAATTGTCGATCTTGCCAGGCAAATAAATTTATAAATGGATACTGCTGGCGTTCTAGAACCACTGGATTTCCACAATCATAAGCTGACAATTGATGAGCTCATAAACAAGACATAAAAGAACTTGAGTCTAGACCCAGTTCAATCAGATAGAATGACGGTTGGTAATGTGACAGAAGGTCTATTTATGTGAAAAAAGGGTTACAAATTTTAGAAAATGCATATTCCAACGAAGAGCCTATTTTTTCCAACTAAACAAGGAATAAAAAACATTATTAGCATGCTACGAGGAAATTGTATGGGGAAAGAAAAAAAAACTCTTTGAGCCGGCAGACTTAGTAGATTTTATAAAACCTTCTACGTCAAAATAACTTTGGTTTGCGATTTTGTATTTGTGTTATCTAAGATTTTGTTAAACAGTTTTTTCCTAAATTATTAATTTTTTTTGTCTCCAATCCCAACTAAAAATAATTCATAAGTATTTATATGGAAAATTATAGGTTAACTAAAATAGGTTTTCATGTAAATGAAAAGAAGAAATTGTGACTAGAACACTGGCGTAGCTACCCTTGAGTGGGCCCTGAATCAAAAATTTCTTGGGTATCCCCTTTTAGTCCTTCTTAATATTTTACGATTTTTCCTTACGTAAATTGGGGCCCCTGTAGCTTGAGGGCCCCGTGTCATTGATACGGCGGTAGCTACGCCTCTTGTCTAGAATAGAATTTTGGAGATGGAAGAGTTAAAAAATATATGTCATATATCGACTTGAATTGAAAATCATAATCCTTCGAGAAAACTATGTATGTTTCAAGGAAGATAAGATCAAACAAAAGAAACAGCAAAATCTAGCCCTAAGTACATTTTTATTTTCAACCGAACTTAATACAGAAAATATGTGTAATAATCCCATTCCAGCAATTGTTTCATTTATTCAGTGGCAGCAGATGTTAGAAATAAACTTTTAGAAAAATTCTTATTTGAATTATTATGCTTTAAACATTTTTTTTTTTTTTTGATACAATTTAATGTATTGTACATTACATTTGCTATCGCTTTATTAGTGTATTTGTGGAGCCAATTCATTCATTTCAAAAGAGAAATAATGTTTCTCCAATTTCTTGTAATACCAGAAACTTAGTTTTAAGAGATCGGGGGTGTTAATTTTGTCTCGAGAGGTGAAAATATAAATAATTTTCAAATAGGTATAATTTTTCTTTAATGCAAACTGAGTAATTCGAATCTTTTACAGATTATTTACAAAGGATTACGGTTTCAAAAAAGTACAATATGTTTGAAATATAATCATAATTTTAAAAGTTATAAACATATGAGAATAAGAAATAATTTTATAATAAATATTAAGTAATTTTTGCGTTGCGCTCGCTATTTTCTAAAGTAGTAGCATTTGATGTCTAAAATTTTATAGAATTATAAAATGTACCATACTCTTTAAACCCTACTTAATTTAAGAATAATATATCTTTTGTATTTCAAAATATTTTAAAAATATTGAAATTTTAAAAAAAAAATTTGAAAATGTAATATTTTTATTTTTAAAAAAGTATAATTTAGTATTATATTACATAAAAAATTCTACAGTGTAATAAGGATACATTTAACTTTATAAAACAACTTATTGCTAGTAATTAAAGCTACTATTTTAGAAAATAGCATGCGTAACGTAAAACTTAATTAATATTTCTTATAGAAATGTTTCTTATTTTCATATGCTTATAATTTTTAAAATTATGATTATATTTTAAACATTTTACACTTTTCTGAAGCCCCATTCCTTTATAAATAATGTATAAAAGACTCGAATTATTTAATTTTAATGTTAGAGAGTTATATATATATTTCAATATATTGTTTATATTTTTAGCCCCCTAGAGAAAGTTAACACCCCTGAAACTAGGGATGGCGATCCTTTCCGAAAAAGATCGATTTTTAAATCGATTCGAATCGTACTCTTATGAATCGATTCACAAAAAAATCGAGGTCTAAAAGATCGATTTCTAAAAAATCGATTTTTTTTTTAAGTCTGCATTTACAATGTAAATATAAATCCATTTTATGAAAAACAAGAAAGATACCATAATAAACGATCTCTTATCTGTAAAATCAGGGAATTTTTTGTTCAGGGAATTCGACAATTGCGATTATTTTTATAACCATAACAAAATATCAGGTATAAAAGAAGACATTTATTTTCTAAATGTATTTGTTACATTAAAAAGTAGATAACATAGCTTATAGTTCCCAATACTTGATATCTAAGCTTTTTAAAAACAACAGTCTGTCAAGCCTACTGGAATCCAAGTGGTTCCGCTCATCACTTGCGATATTGCTGGCAATCGAAAAAAGGCACTCACAAAGAACAGATGATCCCACGATACTCATATACATCATGACCAGTAGCGCACACAAAAACTTTCCCCGGGCCGGGCGCCGTTCAGGGTCGAAAGTCCACCGTTTTAGTATTATGCTCCAATACGCCGCCCAACATATTCATTTGATTTTGTCGATTTTAGAGAACAAAAACAATACAAAATTAATTATTGAATAAATAATTAGCATTAATTAATTAAAATTAATTATTAATAACAAATACATAATTAAATTTTATGTAATATATACATAGAATTATAGCCATTCGAAAAAAATTCAAGTGCTATGGGAGGGGGATCCAGACCCTAGGACACCCCCCCCCTTGTGTGCGCCACTGATCATGACTATTGAGTGAACGTGATGATAAATAGTTTTTTTTGTTTTTGCCAATAAATTAACCCTTTAACCGGGTTTTAAAGACAGGACATTCAACTAATTATAAATAATATATTTTATGGGTTTTTTTTTACCAAAACAGAAAAAAATCGAATGCCGATTTCCTAGGATGAAATATCAATACACTGAGTCGATTCAATGCCACATATCGATTTAAAAAATCGATTTTTTGGCCCAAGAAATCGATTCTTCGATTAATCGATCTCAGATCGCCATTCCTATCTCAGACCCCTTAAGAAACTTAGCTTATCTTTCTTGGGATTTTTAAGGGAAAAAAAGGAGGTTTTTTTTTATCTAAATAAAGTGCATAACATATATAATCACAACTGAAACAATATCCTATAATATATGAAACATTAGTCGCCAACTCTGTAATTTCGAAAGCTTGCGCTGAACTTCTTTTACGACTTTCCAGAGCCCATTAATTTGATTCGCCTAATTCAGGCACGCTTAGGAGTGGGACGTCTCTCTTCTCGGCCGCAATGAACTTTGTCAGTTTCGACACGTGGAAAAAGCTCCATAAAGTACACACGTTGGGCGGGGAAAGAACTCCAGTTGATGAAGTCAACTAACTGGCAGTCCGAGTTGTTTTGTTTCTCAACAGAATCCGGTTTGAGAGGTGGGGAGGGAAGGCATTATATCCTCCCTGTGGCTTGTCGATGCCTGTTTTTAAGTCTTCAAAATTAGATTTACGAAAAGTGGAGGGTGAAAGGTTAAGTCAGAGACAAGAAGCAAAATTATTTGCCAGGTAGGAAACTAGCAGAGGGATTTTTTTAAAAGAAAAATGATGCGTTATTCTGCATTTTCTTCTGTCTTTAAATCACGGTTACACTATGAGTTATCGTTGCAGGAACAATTGGAAGCTGTACCCCCTTCCGACACTTTCAAATTCATATAAAGGACACGTGATTTTTTTTTAAAGTGGTATCAATTTCTTTCTGTTTTCTTTCTTTTTATTTAGGATTTTACCGAAAAGTTCTCAATTGCAAGTATGTCATATAGGATACTGATAAATCATTAAGGATATTTCCTTAAAGCTTTAGTTTCAACCAACGTTTCAGATTTAATCTAACGACAAGTTGCTGTTTTATAAGTTGCTAAAAAGTAGAAAAGCCTTATAGCGCATCTCAGTCAACAAGGGTGTTTCTCTTGAAAAAAATATAAAATCGATTTACATTAAAACAAACATACCTGAGAGTTAAAATGATCGATGTAGAAGTAAGTAATGAACTTTTGAAAATTACTTTCAACGCTTTGCACTTCGAAGAGAATTTGAATATGAAGTCCATTTTCATATTTTTTTTATCAAATTCACAGTAAAATATTACGTCAAAATATTGACAGTAATCATTGATGTCTTAAAACTTTTTGGGCCGCGGTAGCCGAGTGGTATAGGTATCGGATCGTGGCTGGCTTTGTCACGAGTTTGAGCCCAGTACCNAGGGGGCGTGATAACCCTACGAGGGGGGCTCGAGCATATTGAACAGTCAAAAACAAAATATTATTTAAAAAAATTATTAATTTACTGAACAAAATACATTCTGACACAATAAAAAATTAAGTACAAATTTACACTTACCGTAAAATCCAGCGTATAACGCGCACTCATACTTTCAAGTTGCATTTTTTAATTGTTAGGTATATTCGCCGTATAACGCGCACCCCCTTTTTTACGAAGAAATCTGAAACAATAGTATACATTGCTCTTATGTTTTGAAGTCATTTATTCGAGGTATTATTCCAAATTTTTGAAAAAAAATAGTATACTTCTAGAACTACATCTCTTTGAGTTCATAAAGCAAATATATATTTTCTATTAAATAAACAGTATTTCAATACAAATAGAAGAAATTTTTTTTTATGTTCATCTCTTTTGTTATTTTTAAAGCTATCGTTTTTATACCCGGCGTATAACGCGCACCCTTAAATTTCCATCTTATTTTTTGTGTTAAAAGTGCGCGTTATACGCCGGATTTTACGGTATAAATATATCAGTACAGCACAATGTATTTCATAATTAATTTAACAATACTAAGAACAAATTTAATAATTACCAGTGACCCCATGGGCTTGTTATATATAAAATTATATGCAAAAATTAACGCTTATCTTGATAATTTGTACGGTTTATAATTGATCCCTTAAATGCTGATTAAAAATTAGGCGATTCGCTCTTTAATGCCACTATTTAACAAGTTGGCGAGCGTATGAGGTGTATGGGAAGAAGGGTTGAAAAGGAATAAATAAGCAAATTCTTTGAAATTAGTAAATCCTTCGCAAAATATTGTACTTTGGAAAGACGTATACATACGTCCAGGGCAATTAATTCCCTGGCTGAGTGAGACGTTTATATACGCCGATGGCACTTAAGAATTTAAAATCTTATTGTAGGTTTAGCGTCAAAGTATAGTATTATTGAACAATACATTGTTATTGTATGGAGGGGGGGGCGATGAAAATTATGATTGAATATTGGGTCACCAATATTGAAAGTTTGAGAAGCACTGATATATGTAGGCAAAAAATATTATTATAATAGAAGCAATTTTCATAAAAGGGTAATGTTTTGAAAATAGACAATTCTACGCTCATTTTTTGCCAAAATATCTCATTTAAATAATTTTCATTTTAATTTATGCGCGTGACACTAAATAATTAAATAATATTCGTTTGTACGCTTTTGCAAAATCACGGTTCCGAACGTAGTCGGATAACTTAAATAGAAAATGCACTTCGCTATTTGGAGGGGACCCCCAGGACCCCTGCCTTGTGTGCGCCACTGATGATAATCATTAACATTTCTATCTACATCAAGTTATTTTTTTATGTATAAAATACGGACGATATTTCGTTTTCTATATTTTAACGGCAAAAAAAGTTTTATACAGACTTTTATTTTTATAAGAAAAAATATATTTATGGCAAGTGTCTTTAAATTGTGTGGTAGTGTATCGAGCTTCCTTACCATAATTCTGGGGTTCAAACCCCGGGCTGGGCAAGGTCGATTCAGCCTTTCATCTCTTCAGTGAGTTGACAAATGAATACCGAGCTTGTTTGGTTTTAAACCTGAGCAGGAGGGGAGTGGGGGGGGGCGTCCGTGAGATTGACCACCTGACTGGAACATCTGCTGATGCACTTTTAGCGCCCACGGTCACAAAAACTGAGATGGGCACAGTAGGCCTTGATCCGCCATGGGCTGCTGCACCACTGCGTTTAGTTAAGTTTTTAAATTATAAGGATGCAATATAATACAGTTGTATCTGCCTTATAACCACGCTAATTTGCATTATTTTGGAACATTCTTCTATTTGAAAAGTGTTTCTAGTATTTAGTACACGTTATTTTGAATCAGGCGAAATTAGTATGCATGCACTGATGTTTAGTAATAAACAATTTGTGAATTGCTAATGTAATAACTATCATTAAATTAAGAGATTGGAACTATACGGCTACTGTATTGCAATTTGAGGCCTAGTGGCCGAGTGGTAGCATATCGCGCTTCCACACCACAAGTTCGGGGTTCTATCTTCGAACTGGGCAAGGTCGATTCTGCCTTTCATCCCTTCAGTGGGTTAATAAATGAGTACCAAGCTTGCTTGGGGACTAAAACACTGGGGGTTTCACTTCAGACTGACCACATGATGGGGACATCTGCTGGGGACCTCAGCACCCAATGGTCACATATACTGGGATGGGCACAGTAGGCCTTGACCCTCATGGGCTGTTGCGCTACTTAGTTTGAGTCTGTATTGCAGTTTAAAAAAGAAATGGAACTGGAACTTTTCATTTAAAAAATGCACAATTTTTAAACAGAGAATGGGATTTTTTTCATGTGTGGCTCACGGAATAATGAACAAGAAAACATTATGTAAATGAAAGAAGAAGAAAAAAAAAAAGAAAGAAAGAAATTGCACAGAACATATATATTTTTATAATTTCTTATATGTTTATACGATACAGAAACAAAATGTCTAAATAAGCAATTTTAGGGGATCAGTATTTAATTTATTTAAAGTCTTTTAATACAGAAATGTACTATTTATAATCTGAAAAAACATTGATAAAAACTATTTTCAGAGAGAAGTTAATCCTAAGTGAGAAAGCAACTTAAACATCATTTTGTAAAAAAAACCTTTTAAATAATATATCCAAAAGGTCTGATTTTAAAAGTCTTTATTTTTTAATCATGAATTTTAGACAAATTAAAATAAATTAATTCTAAATGAGAAATATCGCGTATTAAAAGTAAATTATTCAACTTACCAAAGTGAATGTAACTAAAAATGAAGTAAATGATGTTATCGACCCAGTTTAATCATAATATCTAAGCTATATCTAGTACATTGTGCAATACAGAATTAAGAGAAAGTTGCTAATACATTGAGGCTAACAAAATTACAAAGCAGGAAGAA
>BMAV01006538.1:164587-175555 GCA_019973955.1 Trichonephila inaurata madagascariensis | reverse complement strand
GGAGTGTCAATACATGTGAAAACCAGATTGATGTTGATAATTTTAATTCAAATATTGTGAAATTTCAAATTTTAATACTAAAAATTCTAAGTTTTCACTTCTATCGGCAGTCTTTATAACTGCCACTTTTTTTTTACTTAAAATGGCTATAGTTAAAGCTATTAAAATCCTATTTATTATCATCGAAAAAATCTTAAAGTAAAATACTTACTTCTGAAAAATTTTCTTGATGATATTTGACCTACTTCGTGACATAGTGAGCCTAAGACCAGGCACTAAATTGCTCAAAATTACCTTCATCTTCTGATTGCTTAGCCTGATATTTTGGTAGCTTTTTCATTTCCTAAGAACTCTCTGTATTTTCATACAGTGGATTCAGAGTCTTTGCTTTATAACGTTTATGCTAGCTTTACTTTATGCTTATATGCGTAGTAAAAAAAAGCAATTTTTTAAAATTTTGATGAGGAATTTCTATGAAGAAGCAAAAGTTTTAAATTCGAGCAAAAATTGAATTCAAAGAAGAAAGAAACTGTTTCGTACTATAAAACATTTAGTTCTATTAAAAATATCTTTTTTTTTTATTTTGAACAAATTATTAATTGAAATTTGATTAAATTTTTACTTTAATATTGTTTAAGTTGAAAATTCTCTTCCATATTATTATCGTCTGCATTGATGAGCTAAATTTATGATTGTCATATGATAAATACAATCACGGGTTCTCCATTGAATTCAAAACTGACATTAGACTTGTTATTCTAATTGTAAAATTTAGATAAAATTTGAAATTTCGTTATTTTGGTAAAAATGTTCAATTATTAAAATTCTTCAAATGTTTTTTCAAAATTTAAAAAGTAAATACTTTTATCGTGTACTTTTAAATCAAGAGCATTTTATTTACCTATGTGCATTATTATTCTTTGCAAAAGAATCTTCAAAAAGTAAAGGTTGGCAACAGCTAAGGGCATGAACTAATTGGTTGGAAACACATGATCGCATTAATCATGTGACTATGACGTCATATAAATTTAGGAACTGATTGGCTGGAAACATGTGTTTGTAGCAATCATGTAACTATGCCGTCACATGACTTTGGCCCATTCAATAAATCATGTAATTCTAATTTATCTGACTGCTTAATTTGTTTGTTGATAAAAAATCGTCTGTTGTTAAAATTTTGTTCCTGAAATTGGCCTCTTTTGTAATTATTTTAAATATATTTTTTCATTCGGAGAAAAGATTCGCAAAACGTAATCGACGCTGGTTGAACTACATGTAAGTAATTTTTATATATTTTCGAGATTTCATCATTTATCTGGATATCTTTTTGATCTTCTGAGTGATTATGAGAATAAAAACCATCTTTGGAATGAACTTTGGCAATTATTTATCACAAATAGTAACCAAGCCCTCGGCATGTATTAATTTTTGAGCATTTTCATCATTACAATAACAATTGAATTAAATTAATCTACGAATATTAGCGAACTTATCTGTTCTGAGTCTTTTACAATTGCTTGTTTTAAAATGATCCTCGCGGATCAAGTACGCTTTGTAAATTCAAGTAACTGTCATATGGCATGGTAGATAACCGTATTTATAACTCACTCTCCATATCCATATCTCTCCAATATGAACAAGATTTTGAGGAAAAATTATTAATTAATGATTGAATTCAAATAAATTTTAGAAAATACGATATTAAGACAATTTTTTTCCAAATTTTTCAAAAAAAAAAAAAATTGATTTAATACCGATAATTTTTTAGAAATTAATAGTTAATTAGAGAACCCTTTAAAACGTAGCTTAGCTATCTAAGTTATTCAAAAGTAATAATAGTAATATCGATTTTATACCTTTCACTCAGAATACAAAAACTATTAAAAAGATAGCTATTAAGATAACTATTAGTGATATAAGACCAAAAGGGAAAATCTTCAATAATTTTAGATATATGTATTTGAAATTTATACGAATTTAAACACAATGTAAGAAATAACATTTTTATTTATATCTATGAAACTAATACAAACATTTAAATTATATTTTATTCGAAAATTTATTTTTGTTTTTTACATATGTAAAAGTCTGGGGAAAATGTTATGGCCTCATTAGATTTTGTTAATAAAACTGATAATTATCTGAAAACTTTCCCTTCTTAAAAATTAAAAATTGTTTGAATCATTCCTGATGTCATAGAGTTGAAAGTTTTTTCAAAGTGTCTTTTCAAATGTTTTTCCAATTGTTTTCAAAAGGAGCTTAAAAGAAATTGGTCTTTGGTGGTATAAATTTTAACATTTCTGCAAATTTCCCGGAACAAAATGCCTTATAAATTTTCCGGTAGGTTCAGGTCAGGCCTTTCTGATGGCAATTCAAGAAAAGAAAAATTACAGTTTGAAACCAGAATTTTTAGAGCTTGAATTGTATATGAATGCTGGAATATGTAGTCTACGGATATTATAAAAAATACCCCCTGCAATAAATTTTCTGAAAGGATATCTTATTAGTCTTTTGGTCGCCAATCCGATATAGTGGTTACCGATGCTGACTGCTGTGCCGTAGGGCCTGGGTTCAAATCCCGGAGAAGGTATGGCTATTTGTAAATGTATATGGCCTTTGCAACATGGTGGTACTCTAAATAGCCATCGAGCCGCAAGTCCTCTCGAGAAGTTGGTGGAAGGGGAAGAGAGTTGGGAGGCCCCTAACCACCCCTATGGTGTTTTCCCTTAAAACTGGGGTGAAGCCGAGCCAAAACGTACTGTCACCTGCATAATGCTCAAAGACACATCTAACGACAGGCGTACATCTAGTCCTTTGCCGCAATGAATTTCGTGGCCTTCGATCTGGCATCGTCAGATAGGTGGCATTAGTAACAAACAACAACAGTAGTATTTTAAATTAATGTTTGTTTTCGAATATGCAATTGTTGTCGCTTCATTAGCAGCAGATCTGCTCCAAATCTTCACAAATCCACCAACATATTGCAGCTTTGAGAATCTGAATGGTTCACACCGGATATTATGTCAGTAATATCTAAACCCGTCTGGTCTGTCGGGATTAAACTTTTTTAAAGAAGTAAAACGACATTGGGGGTCACTAATCCTCAAAAACGTTTCTTTGCTTACTCTAAGCCAGGGGCCGGCAAACCGAGGCTGTTTACATAGACGATTGCAGCTCTTCAGGCTTTTACCTCTATACATTATCAAAAAAATAATTTTATCTGATAAAAGTTGTTTCCCTTTCCCTTGTATCCTTTATACTTTTCTATTGATAAAATTCCCTCGTATTTGTACATACATTAAGTAATGTGACTCGTTTAAGGCAGTTACCTCTGTATTACATAGTTTTCCATTAAAAATGTTTATTGAGAAAGAGTGAAAATATTAGGATTAGCGCTAAAGCAGTAAATACCCAATTTGTTTTTCAAAAAGCCACCAAGGCAAAACCCTTCTCAAAAACAATTTCTAGCAACGTTCACTTATTTACGTACATGATTTCGGAAGCACTCATGAATGGACAAGAGATACATTTAAAACCCCAAAAGAAGTAAAAAAAAAAAGAACTCCATATTTCATGGCATGTATAAGATGTTAATAGAAAAAGTATTGAAATGGCTTTTAAATGCAAGAACAAGACCAAAGTCATTTTTATTATTAATGTAAGCGAAAAATTCCAAAATAAACACGTTACTATTAATACGGAAATTTTTTCACGGCGTTTGAAAGTTTAAAATTCCCAACATTATGATATTTTGATAATGGATGCTCTTGCGCGTGTGCATTGATCCCCAGAAATAAAAAAAATTCTTCGATTATTTTTAATTTTTGAAGGAAGGGGATATGTGTAACTCAGTGTGCAACTTCCTTTAAGTATTATGAAAAAAATACTGATTAAAATAAGTCACAGTTTTGATCACGACTGATAAAGAACCTCCCACCCCGTCGTATGGACATATAATGGCTCTTTGATACCTCAGTTATCACGTTTCACCTACGACTTGGCCCTTCTCCCTTGAAAGTTTGTCGACTCCTGCTCTAAGTGATCCATTTCAAGTTTCTTAGTTAGAGATGTGGTTGGAGCATCATTATACTAAATTTTACAAGTGAATGTTTTGATAGAGTATTACTCACAATTCCGGTACATGAAATGTTCAAATCAACTGCAATTTGTGAAGAAGAAAATTTTTTACGAGTTGCTCGTCTTTGACGAGAAATTAATGCAGATAAATGGCCTATACTCTTCAATTTTACATAATAATCTCTATTTTTTTTTAAAAAAATTGTTCTCCACAGACATAGATTTGCTTAATATTTAAACTAACGGAGAATTTAAATCACATTCTTTTAAACGAAAGATCTTACCTTGTTCAAAGTTAATTGTTTGCTTCTTACCAGTAGCGCACACAGAAATTTTTCAAGGGGGGTGTCCAGGATCGCAAGTTCACCATTCTTGTATCATTGGTCGGATTTTGTCGATTTTCGGAAACAAAAACAGTAAAAAACTAATTATTGAATAAATAATTAGCATTAATTAATAAAATTAATCATTAATAACAAATAATTAAATTTTACGTACCATAAACTTAGAATTATAATCAATCGGAAAAATAACCAAGGGCTTTGGGAGGGGTCCGGACCCCTAGGACACCCCCCTTGCGTGCACCACTGCTTATTACCATTTTCTCTAAAACTACTATTTTTCTCTAGCAGGTTTACAGCTTTAAGATTTAAGTTCACAGAAAATAAAAAGAATAAAATAAAATAAACGTTTTAAAATTGATGTTGGCTTTTTTCTTTCCCTCATCTTTTCCCTTACGTAAAAATAAAAACAAGATAATGATAATATTAATAATTTTAAAATTAAAAAAGCTATTTTGCTGCAATTATTTTGATAATAGTGAAACCTGTACCATCGTTAAATCTATATAAAAATCAGAAGGATAGGTGTAAAAAGATTTTCGCTTGGTTTCATATCATTTTTCCAGCACCATATTTGTATATTAAAAAAACATGTGGAGGATTTATTACATTATAGAAGCGAACAGAAGGAGAGCCACCATCGGAGTCCTGTAAATCGGAGTGGAGTCGTTCATATTAGGAGTATTTTATTTAACAATGAAAATCATTATCATATAAACTATTTTACATAGTGTATAACAAATAAGTAAAGTTATTTTAAGCGCATTTTATTGTGATTGTTAGTGTGCCGCTAAATTTTGAAACTGTTAAAAATGTGCCGTAACAACAACAACAAAAAAAAAAGGTTGAGAATCACTACCTTAAACTATAAGGTGTTTACAGGGAACTTCATTCCCCACGCTTAGAATATATCTTAAAATAATATTTTAAGTAGATTAACCTGTTATAGGTATTTTATGTAAAGACAATTAAAAGACAGAAGTATTTATTATTAAACTATTTTAATGTGTAATTTAAATATAATTTATTTTTTGATAATATTGACTTATATATGATCCAAGTGCCACTTACCCATGCATTATAATTAGTAGCTAGGAAATGTGTGCTTGATTTTGTTTGATTTCTATACACAAACTATCAAAGTCTGGGTCTATCGAAATTAACTGCAGTCACATTTCATATTCTGCTCTATTTTGTTTTTGTAGTCACTCACAGTGAGAAATATTTTTCACTTAAATACAGTCAGATCTCGAGTTAACGAATTTATCGGGACTGAACATTTTGTTCGTTAAATCGGGGTTATTCGTTACATCGGGTTCCAAGCAACATACAGATTTAATTTTTCCCTTATCTTTTGGAAATTCCCTAATTAGCAACTACTCAAAATATATCCATCGTTCGAAGTTACACATTTTTTATTAAACAGCTTAAAATACTATTAGTAAATTATTACGCACCAACGAATTGGAAATTTTAAAAGACTGACTTATAAATATTTGACAATTTATTTGATTCCTGACTTGAAAGAGTTCTTTTTCAACTTTATGCAGAGAAGAAAATGCTGCGTCATTTATATCCTGCTGCTTGAGTTATATTTTCAATTTCCAAATTATGTAAAGCATTAGTAAATGTAACAGTTTTGATAGAAATTTCATTATCAATTCTTCTGCATCATAAGCGCTATTCATTTGCTTCGACAAATAAACAATGTCCTGAATTTCTGTTGCGCAGTTCGTCATCAAATGTAAAATAATCGACAAAATCTCAAAATATCCCATGCGTTGTGGAGTGGGGTGAGAATTAAAATAGATATTTGTCCTATTCAAAACT
Organism: Trichonephila inaurata madagascariensis; assembly: GCA_019973955.1. Taxonomy (NCBI): domain Eukaryota; kingdom Metazoa; phylum Arthropoda; class Arachnida; order Araneae; family Nephilidae; genus Trichonephila; species Trichonephila inaurata. The sequence goes on along the minus strand of BMAV01006538.1, from coordinate 169,307 downwards.
CACTCGATAGGTTGCACTCATGACTCATCTGCACCTGTAAAGTTAAAGTATACTATTTTTTTCTAGGCTTGGAATAATAGTTGGAATAAATAACTTCATAACATAAGAGTACTGTATATGTACAATTCAGGTATCTTCATAAGAAGGGGAGAGGAGTGCGTTATATTGCGAATGTACCTAAAAATTAAAAATTGTAGCTTAAAAAAGTAGGTACGCATTATACGCCAGATTTTACGGTATTTAGTTGTTTTTTTTTTCTATGGGAGGAGAAAGAATTTTCAAAGTTATTAATGACAATTTATGCATTTTATTTTCATGATATATGTGTGTTATATGAGTTGCTTAGTTCTGATTTAAAAATGTCTCATGTTATATGATATAGTTCTGTCATCTTACGCTGAACCGTATTGTATTAAAAACATTTACATATGTTCTTTATTTTTTGATCGAACTATCTCTAAAAAAGAAACTATTTTAACTATTGCTACAATGAACACATATTCTGTAAGCAGCAGATTTACCGCATTACGCAGCGAGGATCGAGTACAGTTTTTATTCTTCTGAACCCAAGAAACGATTTCATACGCAAATCCCTAAGTAAACACCAAGAATAAGCCCCGAGATCAATGCTAAGCGGCTTATTACGCCAAAAGCAAAGCGGAAAGTGTGGAAAAAGGACGCTACATAAAAATCTTTTGATCGCCTCTGATGAATGCTGTCTTTTATGGAACAGAAAGGGGAGCGGAAGAATGAATGTCCTTTGGAAAGTATCCCCTGGGAGTGGGGGCAGCTGAAGAGTCGGCAACAATCGTCAATAGGGCCCTTGTTCTGGGATCTGCCTAACTACGGGGCGGCCTAGAGGGTGGAGGGTAAATCAAGAAAGTGCAGGGGCCCGTGCAATGAATACGTTTTTACTGGCTAATGTACAACCTCAGAGGAAGCATTGTCGAAAAATGCGTTCCCGGGAATATCGTTGGGAATAGGATACGGGTATTCAAAGAGACTTTCTCTCGGTTCCCTTCCATCACATTCGAAGAAAAAAATAAGTACACATATGCGTACTTGTTAAAATTCTTTGACGAAAATATCTTTCATCGAGAGTATCTTGTTTGTGTGTTGTGAGAAAGATTATTCTTATTTTTAAAATGGATGTTCAGCGTATTTTTTTTTTCGGCCTTTGATTGCATTTGGAGAATACTTTTAGCTAAGCAACTTAAGCTATTCTAAAAATCTTTTCTCTTAAACTATTTTTGTTTTTCATCTAAGAACATTTTCTAAAGAAAAATTTAAATCAAATATATTATATAACAAATTGTAAAAGAAATCCTTACTTTAAACGGAACTTTTTTGATGATCAACCCATTTAATGAACAGTGATGCTTTTCATAATTGATACAATTGTACTGGATTTCACAACTTATCTTTGCATTTTATCATTTGATAACTCGAAATTAATCAGGAAACATTAAATGAATTTCTTTTTATTATTGTTTTACTATAAAGCAATACGAGACCTATTGCGACGGACTTCGTGATTCTGAGAATTGGTCAAGTGATGAGGACAGCACCTGAGCTGATATCCTGCTTCTCCAAACAACCCCAGCACACCAACGGAAGGACTTAGAGATTTAACGTGCATCAGTTCCTCTACACGGCAGGTCTTCAGTGGCACTGATGCTCGAACTCATGACGCAGTGGCCACAACCGTACAGTTTAGGCTATCACGGCCACTAGGAAACATTAAATATATTATCTTAAATGGAATGGTAAAATTATAAATGATAATATTTTTGGAGGAAAAAAACTTCCTATTTTTAATAATGAAAATAGTTCAGATTTCTCAAGAGCTTCAGTGTTTGACAACTATAACCCCTTCTTAAGACGCTGTAAAATTATATAAAATATTTTAAATACATTATTTATTTTCCAAGTGTATTGCATTCGTGAAAATTAATGCTTCGGATTGTCATATATGTGCATATATATGTATAATTAGTGTTATCCCTTATAATATGATCGAGTTTTGAATTGTAATATATTATAGTGCTTATAATTTTTTCTAATTATCCTTCTTATGACTAACAGGAATGGAGATTAAAAATTACATGTGTTGTATTGTAGTTTATCTTATAATAAAAAAAATAATAGAAAAATTTGTTACAAACTGGAATACTTCAAAATGGCAATGTAAATTGATTTAAGGCTGTTTTCGGTTAATGTTAAAGAATAGGATCCGAATTTGGAACATATTTTCAGAATATAAAAGAAATGAAAAATTAATATGATATTCTGGCTTCACTATCTTTTAGAGAGCAGAGCATTTTTTATCATACTTCCCATTTTTAACCGAGTTGATTCATTTTTTTTTTTGTATAAAATGTGTTTCGCATTTTTTATCTTTTACCGTATTGTTAAATGGGCTTTGCCTTCACGTATTAAAAAAAAAGAAAAGTATTCACGGAATAGTTTGAAATTTTTAAAAACACTATATTGTAAACAGAGGTACGAGTTATAATAATGCAAATTTGCATGGGAATTGGATCATTTTTCTGTCTGAAAATGTGCCTCGCGTTTAGTTAGAGCCCTCATATTTTTACCGAAGACAGCCTTAATATATATATATACCACGTTATTCTCTAAAGAAACTTCAATTTTGGAAAACCAGAATATCATTGCCTGTTACAACACATATTCGCAACATGTTACATCTATTAGGAAATCGATGGTTAAAAACAAGAATGTAGGATTAATAAAAAAATAATGAAAAAGCTCGCGGTAGCACTTTAAGCAAAAATAAATCTTCATACTATAATTAAACTGCATTTTTATTACTTAATAATGTAAAAATTCCATTTAAGATCTAATATGACTTATTTACATTGTAAAGACATAAATCATAAGTGCTTTTGTAGGATCTTTTAAAATTAGTTTTAAGCATTGACATATAGTATTTTTTTTACTAGTCTAAAACAGATAAAATCAGCTTCAAAGATTCTGATAGAAAAAAATGGAAAATCTTTCATCGAATGGTCCGCATTTCCGACTGAATACGATTCGTGCACCTATGAATACATGTGGCGCGACAATTTCCGGACAATAAGCTACAAAGCGTCCATTCACGCCAACTTTCGTCCAGTCTGTCACCTTCTGCAAGAGCCAAAAATAACGTCTCAATGCTCGACAGATTCTAGGGACCAATGTCGCTTTTAGATAAAATTGTGAGAAATGTTCTGGAACAAGCAATGATAAATTTTACACGCCTATCGAATCCCAGATCTGTAGACAGTGATGGAGAACTAAGGGATTTCCAACAAAGGACCTTGTCATTTCTATTCAAGCGCAAGAATGCAACAGATGTCTTACTAGGGGTGGATATGCTTCCGCACAACGCCAAAGCCGATTTCATTGTGTTTGCAAAGGGAAAAAAGTAATAAAAAATGAAAAGGAGAAATTTCGGGTGCGCAGAGCACCAAATACTCTTCCACAAAGAAACCAAAGTAAAGGGTGAATGGAGAAAAATATTATCCCCATGGTTCTTTCACAAGTGGAGAAAGGTTTGGCCGCAGAATGAATAACAACTTTAAGAGTACAAAGAGAATAGCAATAGAAAAGAAATACACGATATTTTCAGCAGAATTTAAATGGCTTTTCTAGGAAAAACGATAAAAAATTCATTTTTTTTTCGGTTTAATATATAATTTTAAAATTATAACGATGCTTTTTATAAGTTGAATAGAATTTTGAATTATAATTAGTTTTCTCCTTTTATTGATGAAAATAGACCAATGAAACAAGCTAGACATAGTACATGCTTACTAAAATCTTTAAGAAAAATCTTTTTGTTTATTTAAAAAAAAATAAATATACACGAGATGCAAATAAAAAGTATGAGATTGTGTAAGCTAATAACAATAATTTATTACATAGAAAGTTAACACTTATTAAATCTGAAGGTTCCAGGTATATAAAACAAAATAAGGCAAATATGTTTTTGATTATTTACTTAATTTCGTCTCAAACAGGAAGAAAGAAGTATAGAATTAAAAGAGTATACATTAAAAAATTATGCACTGGATACACAGTGGCGCACACAAGGGGGGGGTCCTGAAGGTCCCCCCCCCCGCCCTTGCCTTTTTTTTTTTTTCGATTGATTATAATCCTATGTATATAGTAACATTTATAATTAAGTATTTATTATTAATAATTTATATTATTGATTAATGCTAATTATTTATATTAAAAAATTAATTTAAAACTGTTTTTTTGTTGCCGAAAATTGACAAAATCAATAGAATATGCTGGGCGGCGTATTGGAGCGTGGAGGACTTTCGACCCTGGACCCTACCCTTGAAAAATTTCTGTGTATGTCACTGGAAATGTTAGTTTTATCTGAATAATAGAATAGCAGATGAGACTGGATGGAAAAAGATGATTATCTTCATTTGATATGAATGCATAAATACTGTAACTCATATTCTATCAGTACCGCACACGAAAATTTTTCAAGGGGGGGGGGCAGGGTCGAAAGTCCATCATTTTGGAATCATGCTGCAATACTCAGCCCAACATATTCTTTTAATTTTGTCGATTATCGGGAACAAAAATTATTAATAAAATTAATTAGCATTAATTAATAAAAATTAATTATTTATAACAAATACATAATTAAATTTTACATAATATATACATAGGATTATAACCAATCGAAAAAAAATCAAGA
>BMAV01006538.1:0-164487 GCA_019973955.1 Trichonephila inaurata madagascariensis | reverse complement strand
GAGGACTTTCGACCCTGGACCCTACCCTTGAAAAATTTCTGTGTATGCCACTGGAAATGTTAGTTTTATCTGAATAATAGAATAGCAGATGAGACTGGATGGAAAAAGATGATTATCTTCATTTGATATGAATGCATAAATACTGTAACTCATATTCTATCAGTACCGCACACGAAAATTTTTCAAGGGGGGGGGGCAGGGTCGAAAGTCCATCATTTTGGAATCATGCTGCAATACTCAGCCCAACATATTCTTTTAATTTTGTCGATTATCGGGAACAAAAATTATTAATAAAATTAATTAGCATTAATTAATAAAATTAATTATTTATAACAAATACATAATTAAATTTTACATAATATATACATAGGATTATAACCAATCGAAGAAAAATCAAGAACTATGGGTGGTGTCCGGACTCCTAGGGCGCGCCCTCCGTTGTGTGCGCCATTGGCTTCTATACTTCTTAGATACACATAACAAAGAAGTAGGTTTGAGAGCATTTTAATTACTCTAAAATAACAGATACACACAACAGGCTTACATTCTTTTCCCTTCATATTGTTCGCGGTCCATATGTGCGAGGGTGATCCAACAAAGGAGACTGTACGCAGGAGCGTTCTTTCAGATAGCTGAGGCTAAAATCCTCTGGATGTCGGAAAAGGAAAAGGTGTGGCGACATCAAAGCCGCTTTCCGAATAGACTCACATCTGTTATCCCCCTGCATGAGGGAAGAATAACCGATCTTTTTTGGAAGATAAAATGTCCCATCTGGACATCAGGGTCATTCAATCTTGATAAGTATTGTCGGGGAGTGTTCTACTAGTGAGCCGACGTCACAATACGTGTTTTTGCATAAAATAAGTTGTTCTCCATTACTATTAATAATAATAATTTAATTGTTTATATAGATTCTGATGGGAGAAAGCCAGTAAGAGGTTACTGGAGTATCAATCAAATCTGAAGAATATTGAGAAAGTACTTCGTCTGGTGGTGTGGAGAGAATATTATTCTAAGATTTTAAAACATAATTGAAAATAATAAAGCACATCCTTCCCATTGATACTTTAATATTACATATACCATTGTCAATAAAAGGGGATGATCTCAGAAGTAAAGTAAAAATGGCTACACTTAATAAACAGATTATAGTTTATGTATAATTTACTGTGTAATTACATTATTATATAGTGTTTTTTTTTTCAATTCCTACTATTACCTCGCACTGTCTATATATTTATTTATTTATATATTTGTATATTTATTTATTTATCTTGGTGGAATTTCCAATCGTTATAATAAAATACATTTTAAAGCGCTCAATTGAGCTGACATTTTATATAAAGGATCGTTTTGGATGACAATACAATAATTTAATTATAATTAATAAAAATTAATTGATTAAAACTAATTATTTAAAGAATTACAAATACAGCCACGATGGCGACTTGGCGACCCTTTTGGCGACTTGTGTCAAAACTTGAAAAGGTTTTTTTTTCTCACGTGTTAAAGCATTCAGTTGAACTGAAATTAAAAGGACAATACGATCCTTTAATGATAATTAAAAAAAAACTAATTACCACTTAATGTTGTGATTCTGTCTTATGTATATACATATTTATATTAATTGTAACTATTTAATAAAAAGTAGTTAAACCAAAATTTTTCGTTGTTGATCTAAGTAGGAATTGACTTAAAAACTATTTTTTTACATTACTTGTTCAATACTAAATTAAGACAAACTGAAGGGAAGTTAATAATAAAATACGAGACGGTAAATATATCAATCGGATTAAAATACAAGAAAGCTCTCGACAAAATTTGCATTTGTATGAAAGATTGCGGGTCTGACATCTTTGAACCAGGATTTTCTTTATGTACATTTTAATCTGTGATACTTCTGAATATGTGAAAATGAAAAGAAAAAAAAACTCATGGAATAAGAAAACTAAAATTTAAGGCTTATTGTAAAAAAAAAAAAAAAATTAAATTAAAGTCACGATTCCCGGGGGGGAAAGCAGCGTGGGATGGATATCTGTACGGGGGAAAAATAGAGAATGAAAAGGGAAGAAAAATTTATGTATTGGAGAGAACATTAAGTTATCATTCTAACTTTATTCCATCCACATCAAAATTACACCTGTACTCATATAATCATTTGTAGCCTCGGGTGAACTTTGAAATGAAAAATGTGGAATAAAGGTTACACAAAAGAAAAACCGGTGAAGGAAAAAGAGAAAAAAAAGTAACTTCACACTTAAGCAACCCAACTAATGTCTGACCAACTCGCGCCATTTCGGGAAAGTTGAATCCAGCCAACCAATAGAATACAGCTAATTTTTTTAAATAAAAAAATAAAAAAACAAGTAAACTAGTGAGTTCACCTGGCAGAATTAACCGGCCCCTAACTACCTGTCAGAAGTTCTGATGTCTCAATTTTCGAAGGTAAAAGTCCGCCCTTTTTTTTCCCTTTTCTCCCCCTCCCAATCTAACCACCATGCATATCTGTATATAGAGGGAGAGCCAGTAAAGGTTATTGTAAGGGGGGGGGGATCAGGAGCAGAGGCGACTATCCCCACTGTTCCTTAATGCCTGTTGAGCTGCGCGAGAAAATTACGATGCTGGTCGCAAAGGTGAAAGGTGAGTTTGGAGTAAGGGGCCGTCTAAATGATCGTCCTTTTTCATTCATAGGTTTGGAAAATGCAAAGCCACTGCTGTACGAGGAAACACACTCAAGTACTCCAAATTAGAATGTTCTAATTTTTAAAATAGAATTAAAAAAAAAAAATTCATTTCCTCAATCAAAACACAGCTACAAAATTCCTACATCCTTCAAAAGTTTCCTGGAATATTTTCCTGAAAATCTTGGAACTGTCTTTACGATTTTTTCAGCTCACATTAAAAAAAAAAAAGATTGTTCTATTTCTAGAATAAATAACTCAAAAAGGATATAGAACGAAAATATATTCAATATACTTTTTTTTTTCATAAAAATACATTAATTGAATATATTACTTGTAATGTGAAAATAAATCAACAGTGAAATGTGAAAATATACTTATATACAATTATAATCCCCCTTTTATTCCAGAATTTCTTTCAACAGTAAATTTCCTTATAAAATAATAACGCTTAAGAAATGTGCAGATTAAGGCAATTTTTTCAAAACTAATGATCTAAAAGGTGAAAATAGAAGAGAATGTTTGACTAAGGAAAGAAGTCAAAAGTATAAGAGAAGGCCTTTATATTTAAACAACTATGCAGAAAGAGAATTATATTTATCTCTCTCTATATAAAAAAATTTTTTTTAGATGATGTAATATACCGTAAAATTTGGCGTATAACGCGCACTTTTAACACAAAAAATAAGATCGAAATTTAAGGGTGCGCGTTATACGCCGAGTATAAAAATGAGAGCTTTAAAAATAAAAAGAGAGGAGTATAAAAAATTAGACTTCTACATTATATCGAAACACTGTTTATTTTAAAGAAAAAGCATTCCGTAAGAACTTCAAGGGCTGTAGTTCTAAAAGGATGCCATTTTTCTATATAACTTCGGGTAAATACCTCGAATAAGTGACTTCACAAAACGTAAGAGCATTGCGCATTTATTATTTCAGGTTCCTTCGTTAAAAACGGGGCACCCGTTATACGGCGAATATACCTTAAAGTTAAAAAATGAGGCTTGAAAGTATAGGTGCGCGTTATACGCCGGATTTTACGGTAATTACTTATTTATCTCACACACGAGATCCATAATAAAAAGGCAATTAGAGTTCTGTTCCATATTATGGTTACTAATTGGCAATAATAATAAAAAGCACAATTTTCAGTTCTATCAAGTACTTCAAGCTCAAGGTTTAACACAACATTACATCATAAATGCGTATCTGAAAATTTTTACGCTACGGTATCCGCCTAATACGTGTCATCAATAACTCCATGAGGAATGCCACCCACCGGACTGAATTTAAAATTAGACTATCATCATGCTATTAAGAAATGTATGCAGTGGCGCACTCAAGAAGGAGGGGAGGGGTCTGGGGGTCCGGATCCCCCTCCCAAAGCAGTCGACTTTTTTTTATTGATTATAATTCTAAGTATATAATACATAAAATTTAATTAAGTATTTGTTATTAATGATTAATTTTATTAATTAAAGCTAATTATTTATTCAATAATTAGTTTTTTACTGTGTTTTGTTCCCGAAAATCGATAAAATCAAAAGGAGCAAAATACACTAATGGTGAAATTTCGACCCCGGACCCCCTTAAAAATTTCTGCGTGCGCTACTGAATGTGTGCATTATTGATGGACTGTGTAGTGGCACAAGTTTGGTAGTGAAAAATATTCAGAAGAACATGTGTTACCCCGCGGCCTGGGGGTACCATCTCTTCATCCACGTGACCTAGATTTGTAGGAAGAAATGATTGATCACCCAAATTCGTCATAATAAATCTAATTTATTATTGTCTTAATATATTGATCAACACAGCACAAGTCTTACTTATAGGGATGTAATCAGGAGTGATACAACCTAATTCTAAATTCTAAGTAAATAGCGCCTGGAATCCTAATTACTATCTTTATGAAAAGCTAGCCAAAGAATCTTTATCTGCCTTAGATTCCTTAACACACTAATGTCCGTTCTATAATTACTTTTCTATAATTAATATCTTACCAATATCTCATGGCGATCAGCCTCTCAGCTTTTTGTCTCCTTCTTCTATTCTATTTTTCTACTATTCTACTTCCATTCTACTAACACGTGAATGCTAAAGCTCCATTATATATATATTAACTATATATATATATATATATATATATATATATATATATATATATATATATATAATATATATTATATATATATATATATATATATATATATATATATATATATATATATATATATATAATCTGCATATCGTGGTTTCTTCTTGAGAGGATTGGATTGAAATAATGTCATTCTGGCACCAAAGATTCCCCAAGAGGATTAGTAAAAATCCGATAAAGCCCCGTCACAAATATACAGTTGTGTGATATTCTATTAGGAGATAAGAAAGGTGAAATAGCATGTATACCAAGGTTCTTACTGGACACACAAGAGGAATTGGATATGCCATTCGTACTGAAACGAACCCAATTCCCTGTAAGATTGGCATTTGTTATGACTGTTAATACACCATAGGGCAGAGTTTCGTAGAAGTCGGTTTATATGTTACAACCAAGGGAACTATGGCTCTGTCAAGGTACAGCTGCAAAGACGGGATACAAATTCAATGCAATTTAGACATTGGCGTAGCTAGTCCTGAATGGGCGCTGTATCAAAATTCCTTGGAGGCATTTTTTAGACCCCTGTAAGAATTTTGCTTACACGTGTTGGGGCTCATGTAGCTTGAAGCCCCGTGTCCTTGATACGGTGGTAGCTACGCACCTGAATTTAAAGGAAACGGTGATTAAGAACATTGTTTTTGAAGAGGCATTAAATTGAAGTACAAATTAAAATGCTGAGATGACGACTTCAAATTTATTCTTTTCCTCCTTACAATATTTGTAAGATGGGTGTTGGTCCGCCATTATGTTAAATTTTATTTCCTTATATTAAACTTTAAAGATAAACTTTAGTAAAATATCTGCGTGTTTTACTTAATAATAGAAATCACGTTCAGAAAACTTATTAACTTTTAGAAAATTTTTTAAAAAATTATAAATTTTATTTAAAGAACCATGTGAAGAGGAATGAGAAGTTTTCACAAAACCAATTCTTTGAAGAAAGGAAATTAGAAATCACATTTTCTTTAAAGACAGCACCATTATAAATTGTAATGCAAATTTGCGTACAGTTTAGATCCTCATTATTTTGAATTAATTGAAGATTTAAATTTTCTGGATTAATTAAACAAAAAAAGCAAAGGAAAATTGCTAAATACTATTAACAAAGAATGTGCTCTAAAACAAGACAAAGCAAACTAGTACAATTTGCTCAAAATAAATCTATAACCAATACATTATTTGCATATAATATGTGCATTAGGTCGAAAAAACTATTTAAAATGTTTTGCGTTTATTGATTATGATTTTTTTAAATGACTGTTCGGGTCAGACAAGGTTGTCCGGTTTAAACAGGTTGAGATTAATGAAAGTTTACAGTAATTTAAAATAAATTAATTTTCATGTCTCTCTATATATAATTTTACCAAACATAATGAAATAGTAATATAGATTAGTACTATATTATTTTCTTAGATCGTGCTACAAGATGAAGCCCATTGGGTTTCTGATTTCCCGATTTTTCCCATTCCGGGAAATCCCGGAAATGTAATTGTCGCGCGCGTTCTCACAAATACATCAAAATTTCAAAAATTTAAAAACAAATTATTTTTAAATAATATTAATAAGAATTATATGTAAAATAAGGAAAAAAATACTGTTTTATTCTTTAATTTTCGATTCCTAAATTTTCTGTTTTTAAACAGCTAGCTGGGTGGCGTGTTTGTCGCTGGCCTTTTGCACCCAAGGTTGCGGGTTCTACCCAAGTCGGTGGATTTTCATGATGCAGAAAATCAACAGTGTCCATGTCGTATTGTTATGCGGCACGTAAAATCCCTTGAAAAATCTGTTTGTCTTGGATGCTCACGTACAAATATCGCATAGACAGAGCTCAGATGCCTCCCTCTGGGGAGAGTGAGTGAGTGAATATTAACGTCGCACTGTTAAGCTAAACGAGGGCTTTTATCGACGGACCACGTAATTTTGAACCATGGTCAAGTGACATGGATGACATCTGAGCCGGTACCCCTTCTTTTAACTACCACACCAACGGGAGGACGTTTCAGCTCTCGACAGATTTAACATGCATAGCTTCCCTTCATGGCGGGTCTTTAGTGGTACTGGGCTCGAACTCGTGACAAGACCAACCACGATCTAATACCTTGACCACTCGGCTACCTCGGCCACACCCGCTGAGGAGAAAACTGGGAGTTAATTGCTTGCGGCGATTTGTATCGTCTTTTATGGTATCGCTCTAAAAAGTGATACCAACTCCTGGGGAACGTATCAGGTCTGCAAATGTAGAAATACCAATTCGCAGATCCATTGGAGAAAGAAAAAAGAAAGGTTTTTTAAACGTTTCTATTTGCATTAATAATTTAAAATGTATGTCATATACCTATATAAATAAAACTGAAAAAGGTTTAAAAGAGTACATAGTTATCAAATATATTTTTTCATCCATGCTTGCTGCAAAATTAGTATAATTTTGTGAAGCAGATAGGAATTTTAAAATCTGTCTAGTACTCCACAATGATGTCTTGATAAATAATTTTCAAATATAGTTATAGAAACGAAATCTGCAGAAAGAAATATTTCGCAGGAATAAATAACTATTCTGAAGAAAGAAATTATTATGTATAGAAATTCGAATACAAAAGAATTTACTTGGTGTGACGTATTTATTTATTATAAACTATCTTTATTTTCAGATGTTGTTACCGTCTCAATTTTTTATTTTCAACTTTATCATATACAGAGGAAAAATCTTTCCCTAAAGTAAAAGTTTTTTTTTTTAGTGAAATTTATCACTTTTTGCACTAAAAGCAAAAATTGTTAACAACGTGAAAAAAATGTTACAATTAAATATATTATAAATTAAAAATCTCAAAAAAAAAATCCACATTTAAAAAACAATTACTAAAATTAATGTTCCCTTACTGACTCACATGTGTTTCAAAATTAATCAGTCGAAGTTGAATTAATTATTTATCTAATGTTGCTACTAAGAGATAAATATTAATAAATACTTGAAAATTTATTTGCTGCTAAGTATCGATTGCGTACATAATAATTAAAAAAATATTTATTATTGTATTTAGGAGATTTCGTGTTTGTATAAAACCGCGCGATTTCTCATTTATTTTATTGTTAATTATTGTTAAATAAATATAAATAAATATTAATGAAAGAATCTGACACGAAAGTTTAGCTAAGAAAAATAATAAATAAGAAAATTTGCCAGATTGCTTAAGATTATGCCCCCTAACAGTTTGGGGGTTCATTCCTTTTTTCAAATTGTTGATTCAATTAAATAAATCATAATAAAAACAAGTATCCGAAAAAAGTTTTTAAAAAAATGAAATAAATTATAATTTTAAATATTAGTATTAATGTTATCCGCATAAACCATAACCTCTGATCAGATTGGTCGTGCTGGTAGGCTACGAAAAGAGATTCATTTAAAAACTAAACACTTTTAGTCACTGACGTATCTAGTCCTGAGTGGGCCTAGTATCAAAATTCCTTAGAGGCCCTCTTTGGTGGGCTCTCAACATTTTACGATTTATTGTTGCACATTTTGGGGCCCCTGAAGCTTAGGGGGCTTAGCCCCGTGGCATTCCCGGGAACGAAGTATTCCCTGGAATACAAAGAGTACGGAAAAGAAACCCTAGTCCGTGGTTCAAACCCCGGGCTAAGCAACTCAGTCTTTTATCCCTTCAGTGGGTCAATAAATTACAAGCTTGCTTTTTTGGGAACTAAAGACTGGGGGTTTCGTATCAAACTGACCACCTAACCGGAGTATCTGCTCATGCACATCAGCGTCCAAGATCAAGAAAACTGAGATGTGGGCACACGTTAGGCCTCAGCTCTCCATGGGCTGTTGCACCACTGAGTTTAGTCTAATTTATGTTACAAGGTTTACACTTTACGATAATTAATTACCAAGTTTTTACCAATATATAATGCTTTATTATTCATTTTAAAGTAAAAAGACTTTCTTATCTAACATTTTTTTTTTTTTTTGTATAAAAGCGATTTCTTTGGTACACACAATGCATTCTGAATACGTAGATTTGTCGTGAAAGGAATTCTTTATGTAAATTTTTGTTACAATAATCATTTTTTGTTCAATACTAATTTTTTTTAGTCAGTTTGAAGAATTTCAAAAACACACTGCTGGCCACCGTAAATGCAGCACCAAGAAAGACAATAGATAGCACAGCAAAATTTATTTTGTAGATAACATGTTGACCAAGTATCAAATGTTTAAATTTATAGATTTCTGTGAAATGTGGTTCCTGCCAGAATCGGTAGCCAGAGTAGCCGCCATTGTTGGAGATCAACGCTGCCACACGCCTCGGCATTGATTCAAAGAGACTTTGGATGTGTTCTTGGGGTATAGCAGACCCAGCAGCTTCCACACGTTGCCAAAGTTGATCTGGTGTGGCACCTCGGGGTGTAATCTGGGTCAATCGTTGAGCAACCATGGACCACATGTTTTCTATCGGCGAAAGATTCGGAGATCAAGCCGGCCAGGGAAGCAATTTAATCTGGTGATTGACGAAGAACTTTTGGACAATGCGTGCCACGTGTGGTTGCGCATTATCCTGTTGAAATATGGCTGTAGACAATCCCTGAAGGTAAGGAAGGGCAACTGGCTTCAATACCTCGGAGATGTAGCGCTGGCTGTTTAAAGTACCGGCAATGCGTACTAGAGGAGTGCGAGAGTGATATCCAATACCGCCCCATACCATAATAACCGGTGCAGGACCAGTGTGGCGGTGCATAACGCAGCTGTTCAGCGTCCTCTCTCCACGGTGTCTCCAGACTCGAATCTGACCATCGTGGTGTTGCAGACAGATGAGTGACTCGGCAGTAAAGACAACTTCATTCCATTCTGCCACCCGCATCCTTCTTTCATCTCACCATTGGCGGCTGAGACGTCTGTGGTTCTGCGTCAAGGGTAGAACAAACAATGGACGTCTTGCGGACAGACCACTCTGCTGTAAACGGCATTGAATGGTACGCGCAGACACTGAATGATGCGTTACAGACTCAACGTGCTGTGCTATGGTTCGTGATGTGACTGAGCGATCCGTCACTGCCATGCGCACAATTTGCCTGTCCTCACGTGAAGTGTTGCCCTGAGGTGGATGCGATCGACCACACCGGTCCGTCGTACCCTCCTGCATCCAACGGTCACATATCCTCATTACAGTTGTTTGGTTTCGTCCAACACGACTACCGATTTCCCTGAAAGATAATCCACAATCTCGGTAGGCCACTATCCTTCCTCTGTCGAATTCGGATACTTGATCTAAAGCTGATCGCTGTTTTCTACGAGACATAAAAGTCGTTTTGAAAAACCACAAGAAAAACACAATTGCCGAACGAAATCTCCAAAATCTCCAAGCCTTAAATAGCACTTTGAGGGGCGCCACAGGATGCGTGATGTGTGTCTGAGCTGAAATTCTAATCTTTTTCCCTTTAACTCACCTTCACTAATGCATGTTGTAAATTTCATGTTATTTGCATGCTTCCTTCAGAGTGTTGCATTTACGGTGGCCAGCAGTGTACTTAAATATAATTTTCACTAGTTTATTAATTGTTTTAACATGCTAAAACCCATTAATACCGTGTACCTGAACTAAATATACCCATTAAGGTTTTAACAATGTTTCACGGTAAATATTAACCTTCACGAGAAATTTAACATACCTCAGATGGTGTTTTTTTTTTCTTTTCTCTTTCCGTTTAACGTAAAAACGACAAGTTCTTTGTGGAGTGATATATCAGCAATTGGAAATATCTATTGAAATCATATATCTAGTTAAATCCAAATTTTTACATTGCTATTATTTATCTATGCTACCATTTCTGCAACAGTGCAGTTTTTCATTAAAAAAAAAAAAAAATTGTTTTTGAATACTTACAAAATTAGGAAAATTAAATGTAACTTTAATAATGTTAAATGTAAAAAGAAAGTAACACACAATCTAAAAATAAAAGCTAAGATTTCGTAATTTTTAAAGTGATAACTTCTTTAGAGGGCGGTTTTGCTGGAGAGTGAACTTGTGAATGATGCGTTTTTAAAAGCCAAGCATTGCTACGGGTTTGTAACGTTCGTAACAATGGATCGGAATTTTGCGTAACAGTGTCAAGTCCTTCTAAATTTGTTACAAGTATGAGAAAAGCACATTCTCAACAATTGGTATATGTTGCGTTATCAAGAACAACAAGTCTTGAAGGACTTTACATAGTTACCCGGAAAAATTTCCCATCAAAAATTTTTCCCCTGGCCTAATAGAATCTACATCTCTCAGAAATCTACAAAATGAATTTAAAAGGTTTTTACAAAACAAACTTGAAACAATCACAGATATATTTCATTAACTTCATTTCCACAAAAAAGGGAATATCAATGTATTCTTTGAATTGTCAAAGTTTACGTGCACATGATTTGGATCTCGATGACAGTGTTATGCAACATGTAATATATTACTTTTAACAGAAACTTGGATCATTAATGAAGATAACAATTTTATATTTTCCAAATTTTCATTGTATTACTAAATTCCAAAGACACAATCACAGAGCTGCTGGAGTTGCTGTATATAAAAATAAGGGAGATATGGCAACGTATGCCACTTAAGAAATGGATGTAGCATCAAATACTGCTGAATCATTTGGGTTTAATGAGTCATGTATCGGAGAAATTTGTGCAGAGAAATGTAGAGCAGAAAATGGACAAAAAATTTTAAGGGTTTTTTTTATATTTCACCAAATCAAAGTGTAGAGAAAATTATCGAATTCATTCCCCAAAAAGTAGTTGCCTACACTGTGAAGCCGAATCAACTCTTCTGAACAAATTACCTATTATTTTAAGTGGGGATTTTCATGTAGATTCTTCAAGAGTCAAATCAAAGACCTTAGTAGATTTTTTTAAAATCAAAATTCAATTCAATTATGTCAAATGATCCAAATGAAAGCACGACAAAGTACGGAACAACGCTTGAGGGAGTGTGTGTTTCTTACATATATAAATAATTTTGACTAAAGTATTTATAACCTATTTCAGTTACCATAAACTTAATGTTTCCTTCTTAGATACAGTTAATTGACAAATGTGATTGTATATTTCGAACAAAAATATTACTTTATGAGTACAGACATATGAATAAAAATTTTATATGACAATACTAATATCCCCTTGTTTTGTATTCACCTAACTAATCCCTGAAATAACATTACAAAATTTGAAGTTATCACTTCTATCGTGTGGTCATAAACACACACACACTTATTTTATTTTATTTATTATTTATTTTTTTAAATATATTTTTTCTTTCTTTCTTGATACAAACTTTCTGCTACTTGTGCATTTCCTTCTGCGAGTCAGTAATTAGAGTGCATATCTGCCAGTTCGGTGTTTGTAAAACGTTCCATACTCCTCTGCGGGTGATAGCAACTCAAGTGATTGTGTGTTGGGGGGGACGAACTAAAATCAGATCATCGAGGGTGACAGCGCCGCAGGCGCTTTTACTCAGTAGGTTGGGGGGAAAGAAAGACCACGTAAGAGAAAAATATTCAAATCAGGATGCTCCCGCACAAGCGGGGAGGAATGGAGCTGCCCCAAGCCAGGCGGTCCCACGAAGCAAACGCGCCCGCGGGTTCGAAGGGAGGAAGCAACATAAATGATTGCGATAAAACACGTCTGTTTCCGTAAATGCTCTTATGAACAATGTCACCTAGCGCCAAGCGAAGTTGTTTCCGACCACGGGTTGTTGCTAGGCAAATCTTAATCTTTGTGATGTCCCCTACCCCCTTTAAAGTTTGTCCCAACGAATCCTGTATAATTATACTGCCTTAATTTTGCGACGGATCTATTCACGTACCTTCCTCTAAGCCTCTTGGGAAATCTTTGGGCTATCATTTCGCATTATTCACAACCAACCCTTTGGAAGAAGAAATCTTGATATGCAAATTAAGTTTACTACATACAGTCGAAGTTTTCTAGCTAGATGAGGGTAGGAGGGGATGTAAACCAGAAATCAGGTGAGATTGTTACTGTCAAGTATCGTTATTGAATTATTGTGATTAAATACTTATGAGAGGAAAGATTTAAGGGGACGATTGATCACTGAGATTAAATTAATATTAGATTAAATAGGATAACAGATTAGATCCTATATAAAGTAACGATCGAGTTTGATAGTCTCCTAATCATTCGTGTATTTCGTCGTTGTTTCTCTTTCACGGTTAGCACCGAGACATTCTCTTACTGTTATTAATTAAGTTTGTGTCGTTAGATTGTGTGATCAATAAATAGTTTGATTGGATCATGGTCATTTCTTCCCTACCCCCTACATATCTAGGTGCCCAAGAAAGAGGTGAAGACCTCTCCCAATTTGCGCTTTTGAAATGTCATTTGATTGACTGACTGATCTTTTTGTCTCCGCAGTAAAGTTAAAAATAATGTTAATGTAAAATGTAAAATGTAAAAAATACCTTTACAACAATATTCCAAAAATTACATTTTAATTATATAATTATGTTTCCTCAATACGGAACTTTATAGTGGACTGCTAATTTTAATTTTGCTCAATCAGGGAGTATCTGTAAGAAATGCACGACAGTAGTAATAATAATAATAATTATTGCTGTTGTAGCTCTTCATTGCTATCATTATTATTGTCACCGAGGAAAGTGCAGTTGCGTTTTTTTTTCGACCGCATGATATAAAAATATATATTGTTACTTAAAACATACCTTCATACTCTAGAATCAATTCTTTTGGGGGTATTTTTATTTTGGTTACTTAAATTCTTTATTAAATTTGGCATAATATACATAATTTAAATGCTATTTTTTGAGAATTATATGTGTCATTCTTAAATAAAAGATTAAATAATCAAACCTGATGTTTATGAAGTTATTTTTATTAAATGTCCGACTGAAGTAATATAGTTTGAATTTATAAATGAATTAAAGGTTAATTTGATTAAATAAATTCACTAAAAATCATATCTAGTTTTTGTCCAATTACTTTTTATTGAACTGAACTCAATGGCGCAACAACCCATAAGGACCAAGACCTTCTATGCCCACCTCAGTTTCTGTGACCTTAGGCGCTGGAGTGCATGCACAGATGTTTCGGTCAAGTGGACGGGAAACCCCCAGTGTTCAATTCCCAAGCAAGATTGGTACTCATTTATCTACCCACTGAAGGGATGAAAGGCAGAGTCGCCCTTGCCCAGACCGGGATTTGAACATCGGACCTGTGGCGTGGAAGCGCGATAAAGCGCGATACACTACTACTCAACCACTGTGCTTCGTTACGTTTTATTATGCATCAAATTTTGAAACATTACGTACGCTTATTTGAAAAATAGTAGTTTTTACCCTCCAACAGTAAATCAACTTGAATTACTGAAAAAAAAACATATTTTTTTAAATATAATTTGGAAAATAAATTTTATAATATTCATTTATTTTTCTTTTTTAAATAATACTTATTAACTTTTCAGAAGGTTTTTGAAAAATATATTTTAAATTTTACCTTCTAATTTGGTATTAAATTTATTACTGAAAAGCTCAATTTAATCCAAAAGACCATTTTCTAAATTGAAACTTTGTGTTTAGTTAATTTTGTTTATTAAAATTGAGTTATAATATCTATATATATATATAGATAAAGTATTAACATATCTCACACAACTTTAAACACCTATAAAACATTTTATTATTCTTAATTTACTGTTCAGAAATGTCAGTTTTAACTAATGGAACAAAATATAGTCCTGAGTTGTGTAGAATTTATTTTAAAATTTAATTCATCCGCTAATATCGTTAGGATTGTTGGAGTGTTATAAAAAACAAGAGTATACAAAATCACCATTTTCTAAATGTGTATAAGGTCCCTTATATCGGCGCTTTTCCTGTTGATCTGGTACCGTAGTGTTTTGGATTAGATGTTTTCGAAATGTTATACAGCGAAATTACTAGACTTTTTCCAAGATGCATGATTGCGCATATTCTTTTTAAATTCTTTTTCTTTGCTCTTATACCAGCTTACCACGATGCTAATAAACATACCCACTGTCTTAGTGAAAATCTAAATATTGATAACTGAATACACACAGACTTTAGAATTATTCGATGTGAATAAACAATCTTAAAAGTTATTTTTTAGAGAAACAAGAAAGTTTATAAGAATCAAATGAAAATGAATTGTTTTCTGAACTACTGTGTTTTCGAAATCTAAAAGTTTTTTAAAAAAAATTCCATTTTGCATTGTTCCTTTGAACATACTTTTGACTTAATGTAGAAACTTGTCTACATTCGATCGGATTTGTTCAGTCACATTGTGGGCCATTAAAAAATATAAGAAAAAATATTACAGAATTTTACAGCAAGGGATCAGTGAGATTTTAAGACATGGGCTAGAGCTGAACCTGAGCCCAGGGCCTCGACCTCGGAGGAACTCTTTTCGTTCTCAAATTTGTCTCAATGAGATCAAGATCCGAATAATAATACATAATTCTCCAAAAAAACTGGGAGTTTCTAGCTACACTGCTGGCCACCGTAAATGCAACACCCTGAAAGAAGCATGCAAATAACATGAAATTTACAACATGCATTAGCAGAGGTGAGATATGCAAATGATTAGAATTTCAGCGCAGATGCATATCAAGCGCGCCTGCAGCGCCACCTCAAAGCGCTATTTAAGGCTTGGAGATTTTGACGATTTCAAGTTCGGCAATAGTGTTTTTCTTGTGGTTTTTTCAAAAAAAAGATCAGTTATGTCTCGTAGAAAACAGCGATCAGCTTTTGATCAAATATCCGAGTTCGACAGAGGAAGGATAGTGGCCTACCGAGATTGTGGATTATCTTTCAGGGAAATCGGTAGTCGTATTGGACGAAACCATACAACTGTAATGCGGATATGTGACTGTTGGATGCAGGAGGGTACGACGGACCGACGTGGTCGATCGCATCCACCTCAGTGTACCACTTCAAATGAGGACAGACAAATTGTGCGCATGGCAGTGACGGATCGCTTAGTCACATCACGAACCATAGCGCAGCACATTGAGTCTTTAACGCATCATTCAGTGTCTGCGCGTATCATTCAACGCCGTTTACAGGAGAGTGGTCTGTCCGCAAGACGTCCATTGCTTAGTCTACCCTTGACGCAGAACCACAGACGTCTCCGCCGCCAATGATGCGATGAAAGAAGGATGTAGGTGGCAGAATGGAATGAAGTTGTCTTTAATGACGAGTCACGCATGTGTCTGCAACACCACGATGGTCGGATGTGCTACATCTCCGAGGTGTTGGAGCCAGTTCTCTGTCCTTACCTTCAGGGCTTGGCCACAGCCATATTTCAACAGGATAATGCATGACCACAAGTGGCACGCATTGTCCAAAGGTTCTTTGTCAATCACCAGATTAAATTGCTTCCCAGGCCGGCTTGATCTCCGGATCTTTCGCCGATAGAAAACATGTGGTCCATGGTGCTCAACGACTGACCCAGATTACATCCAGCTGCCACACCAGATTAACTTTGGCAACGTGTGGAAGCTTCGGATCTATGTACCCAAGAACACATCAAAGTCTCTTTGAATCAATGCCGGGCGTGTGGCAGCGGTAATCTCCAACAATGGCGGCTACTCTGGCTACTGATTCTGGCAGGAACCATACTTCACAGAAGTCTATAAATTTAATCATTTGATACTTGGTCAACATGTTATCTACAAAATAAATTTTGTTGTGCTATCTCTTGTCTTTCTTGGTGTTGCATTTACGGTGGCCAGCAGTGTATATCAACTGGCAACAGTGAAAAGACTCATTGTTATGTCTTGTTCATCGTTCGTCTCTAGACCTAGGCCTACAACCATGTGCCATCATTACTCATCATTTTATATTTCACCACTATACTGACCTCAATGACACTGGAAACAAGTAATATAAAAAAATAGTTTTTAAGTCAATTCCTACTTAGATCAACAACGAAAATTTTTATTTTAGCTACTTTTTATTAAATAGTTACAATTAATATAAATATGTATATACATAGGACAGAATCACAACATTAAGTGGTAATTAGTTTTTTTAATTATTATTAAAGCATCGTATTGTTCTTTTAATTTCAACCCAACTGAATTCTTTAACACGTGAAAAATAAACCTTTTCACACAAGTTTTGACACAAGTCGCCAAAAGGGTCGCTAAGTCGCCAACGAGGCTGTATTTGTAATTCTTTAAATAATTAGTTTTAATCAATTAATTTTTATTAATTATAGTTAAATTATTGTATTATCATCCAAAATTTCAGCTCAATTGAGCGCTTTAAAATGTATTTTATATTAACGATTAAATTCCACCAAGATAAATAAATAAATATACAAATATATATATATATAAATAAATACATAGACAGTGCGAGCTCTAAGAGTAGGAATTGAAAAATAATAAAACAATTTTGCACACCTGAAATATGTTCACACAAGTTTGGAGGGTTTAAAGGGATATACAGTCGAACCTTCATATAACAAACCTCTATATTGCGAATTTTTCTATATAGCGAACTTTTTTCTGGAAACAAGAACATTTCACGATTTTCTTCGTAAAGTAACCTCCAAATAGCGAAGTGCATTTTCTATACAACGAACTTTTTCTCTTGTGATTCAATTTTTTTCCTCTATTTTTATAGTATTTCTGGACATTTTAAGTTATTCTCTCTTTTATCACGTTTTATGGTGGTCATAAATCTAGAACTGGTGCCTAACTCACCAAGAGGAATAAAATTCTGGGTGTTGTAACCCTTAACCCGTTGTCCAGTTCCCTAGAAACATCTTCGACTCCATCAAAGGATTTTTTCAAACAAAAAAAGTCCAACAAAATTAACAGATTTTAAGAGTACTTAAATTTAAGGACGCATTTGGTAATATATGTTAAGGTATCCAATTTTCGGAACCGTGATTTTACAAAAGCGTATAAATGGATAATATTTATGGTATTTTGTGTCACTTAGATTTTTAAACGTATATAAAATTGTTTTAAGAATATTATTATAATAAAAAATTTAGTTAAGTACAATATTTTGACAAAAAATGAACATAGAATGACCAATTTTCAAAACATTCTCCTTTTATGAAAAATGCTTCTATTATAATAATATTTTGCCTGTATATGGCTCAGACCTCTGTACAGAGGCTGAACTAGAATTTTTGATACATATAACTTAGAAGTGGATTTATCCATATTTTACTACATCAAAGGGTAGAAATTTTTTTAAAAAAACACCAATAGTTATATCAATTTGTGGTAACTCTGAAAATTATGTGAATTTTTCTGTTTCAGACTCTCTGAAGAAGTCTTTACTTTATATAAGCAAAATATTATTATTATAGAAGCACTTTTTATAAAAAGAGAACATTTTGAAAAAAGGTTATTCTAAGTTAATTTTTTGCCAAAATATTGTATTACATAAAATATATTTTTGCCTTAATGTCCTTAAAACAATTTTATACATATATTCTAATCTAAGTGACACTAAATATCATGAAAATTATCCATTTATGCACTTTTTTAAAATCATGGTTCCGAACATAGTCAAATTTCTAGTCATAAAATAATGTACTTTTTTTTAAAAATTATTTTCTTATGTTGAAAATACAGTGTATTCCTCGACATTCTTTTTTTTTCTTGCAGTTTTTCTTTTTTTTTTTGATGGGTAAGATATATGTAAAATAAATATATATTATAATTTACAAAAACGTGTGAATAATTACTTTTTTTCAATATATAGTGTTTATGAATTTAAAATTTGTTTTATGTTGTTTTATAACTATTGAAAGGTGAATCTCCATATAACGAATTTTCCATATAACGAGGCTTTTTTCGGGATTTAGTGACATTGTTATATAGAGGTTCGACTGTATATACACTTTAGAGCAAAACGCACCGAGAAGAGGTTTAAGTGCGATAAACATCGGTAGATGTGAAAAACATACATAGAAAAACAAACGATTTAGGGATTATTTCAGAGTAGGACCGTTACAAAGGGATGTGTAAATTCAATAAATAAGGCGTTGGTCCACCTCTGGTCTGGATGCAAGCTGTCACTCGGTGTGGTACAGACTGATAAAGTTCCCTGATGATGTCCTGCGGAGTTTCGTGACAATTGTCTCCAATTGTTGGGCTAAATCATCAATATTCCTGGATAATTGAAATCTTCCCAAAACACGCCCAAAAAGTGCTCTATTTGAGAGAGATCAGGCTAACTAGCTGGCCAAGGAAGTGTAGGGCAAGGTTGAAGACAATTTATAACAGCACGTGCCGTGTGTGGCCGGGCTTTATGGTGTTGAAAAGTAAGTCCTGGGTGTCGCAAAAGAAAAGGTAACACCACCGATCACAGAATGTCGTCAACGTATCACTGTGCTGTCAATGTGCCAGAAATGACTACCAAAATGGTCCGGCTATCAAAGGAGATGGCACCCTAGACCATAACATCCTGTTGTGGGCCTATGTCGCATGCAATAGTCAGGGCAGGTTTCCCACGCTGCCCTGGACGTCTTCAGACACATCTGCAGTTGACGCCAGGACACAGTTGGAAATGAGAGACTCATTACTAAAGACTATACGTCCCCAGTCGGCGCAGTTCCGCGTTGGTCGAGCCCGGCACCACTGCAGTCGGGACTTGACGGTGGACAGGCGTGAGAGGTAAGAGGCGTAGTGGTCGGCGCGATCGTTAATTTCGGTCTCAGTCGTATGTGGAGCATCATATTGGACATATATGTGCGAGCCACTCAGAGCATGGTTGATAACGACGAATCCGGTGGTATATCTGCACCGACAATCTCTCTGTCTTCCAACTCTGTTGGATTACATATTATTTTTCACGTAATATTTTTCGCTTACGCCTTCCAGATGCCCACACATTAAATTTAGTGAGGCTCAAATTCTTCAAGCTGGCATGTTATGAAAGTTTTTTTTTTTTTTAAAAAGGGGGCAGAATCACAGGTATCTTCCTCCTAACTTATCCGAGGTTCAAAATTATGATGGGGTTGCGGTAGCCGAGTGGTCAAGGTATCAGATCATGACAGCCATGTCATGAGTTCGAACCCAGTACCACTAAAGACCCGCCGTGTAGAGGAGCGATGCACGTTAAATCTGTCGAGAGTTGAAACGTCCTCCCGTTGGTGTGGTAGTTAGGAGAGGGGGTTCCAGCTCAGGTGTCGTCCACGTCACTTGACCATGGTTCAAAATTACTTGGTCCGCCGCCAAAAGCCCTCGTGTAGCTGAACAGTGTGACGTTAATATTCATTCACTCACTCAGCACGGGTTCTATGATGGGAATTTTAGCGGGGAATGTTAATAGAGAGAGAGTTTTATAGCAGAAATTGCGTTTTAAGAGGATTGCGAAGATTGTCATTTTTGTTCCGAAAAAATAATTCATGTCAAAAGGTATCTTTTTTCTTTTGTATGTTAATGAAGACATAGAAAACGATTTGACTCTTTATTTTAAGTGAACAGTGTAAATAATTAATTTTACAGTGGAATATCTTTTAATTAATTAGCTCTAACGGATGAAATTTCCCAAAGTTGAGTGTTTTGTTTATGTATATTCCTTAATTTTCAATGTAGTGATCCAAAAAAAAAATATTGCATGAAAAAAAAACTGCAGTAAATCATAATGCAGTAGATAAAGGGTTAAGCGATTTTTACTGAAGTAATTATTATTTTCAAATTCATAAATTTTATTTCTGTTGAAATAGGCAGAAAATAGTTTTATAGTATAATTTTTATTCGCAATTTTTCTTAATTATTGCACAAAATCAGCACAATTGTGACGTCCAGTGCTGTTGTTAAAATTACATTTAATCGCTCTCCAATATTAGATTACATGTCACGACTGATGTCCTCTTTGAAATAAATTGCTTTGAAAACCCATTCATTATATTAAATTGCCTATTTACTGTCTGCAGCTCAATGATGATTAAAATCACAGGATGTCTTATCACTCTAATTTTTTTCGCTGTTGTTTTTATTAAAATGCAATTGGATTGGCAGCCAATGATCAGTGCTTAGAGCTGAGCAGCAATCAATGATAAAATAAATAGCCTTGATACAAGGACTAGAATATATGACAATAATTAATGAAAATGAAGAATGTACCACCACATTTACTTCGATTGTTCGGCAATGAATAAGTAAAAAGCTGCGAGTATCATTAAAGAAGTATTGATATTCAAAGATGTGTTTATCCTTTTGTTGATTATTAACGATGTCGTGACAAATTACTTCTTTTTGTTTTAAGCGTCTTTGAAATTAAACAACGCTATGCTTCACAAGTTAAAATAACCAATAACAATTTTTCTTCGCAATATTTGAAATATAAAATGTTGTTTCATATTTATATCAGAAATAGTTATACAATAGAACGTCGTTTATCAGAATGTTTATTATCCGGAGCGTCAAACATTAGGACCAGTTCTTTTTTTTTTTTTTTGTCAACTACATGTACTATATATGAATACGTTTTCGAATTCATGTTTTCAATAACGACCACGGGGAGGAGTTTTCCGGGTTTTGCCCAGGATTTCAAGAATGCAATGAAGATGAAAAAATTTGGGATGGCTCGATGAAAGACTCCCGGTTTCAAATGCAAAAATGATGACGAAATTGTTGACTTCCGTGAAAGGGAAGAACCGCCCCCGTCGATGATGAAACGGATGAAGGGCGGGACATTAACAATGAAAGTAGCAAGGGTCCACCCAATGCTAAAACCGTTTTCGCGTTAAAGACAGTTATGGGGGGTACGAACAGCAATTACAGTGGCTCCCCCACTAAACCCATTGCTGCTAAAAGAGAATAATTATAAAAGCGAAAAACAAAGGGGTATAAATAGTACAGCAAAAAAATAAGTGATTTTTTTTCCAGAATAAAAAAATTGCGACTTTTTGCACCTATTTTATTTTTTTTCCAGCACGTTTCCCGCATGCGATGATTTTCAATGTTCTTAGGGGCTCGGTTTCATATCCCGCATGGATCGCTTTCCCGGTTTTCAGTTATACAAAAAAATCGCGTATCAAATGGTCCCCGGTCCCAATTGATTCGGATGAACGACGTTCTACAGTATTTAAAATGTTTTTATTGTATTTGAATATTAATAATTTTCTCTCTTTCTCTCCTCTCTCTTAAATTTTAAATTCTTTTTATTTTTATTTTCCTTTTTTGGCATGTGACTAGAAAGTGCTGAATAACGTATTAAGAACTGTTATTATGAATGTTATTATGGTTGTTCTTTGTTTCCTCTCACACGAAGTTTCCTTTCACAAAAAAATGTAAAACGCAATTAATCCGGGGGGAGGCCCACCATTTCCCAACGTTAAAAAGGTCTCGCAAAGGGATACTTTTTATAACTATTTTTATTGTACACGACAAAAATCATTATTCCAGTGAGAAATTTAACTAAGAAAAAGTATACTTGTCTACTTTTAAGGACTTTTCAATATTTCTTTGATAATTTGAAAAAAAAATATCAATCAAACTGAACCAAGAAGTTTCAAACGTGCGGGACTTTAATAAAGAACCAAGTCACGGACACTTTTCGTTAACATTACAGGAATATTATTTTCGGGCAAAACTGTCATATTTTGTTTTAGTTATTGTAGTTTTATTGTCCTTTGATGATCGACAAATAGCATGTTGAATGATTTTCTGCTCGTGTTTTTTTAGCAAAGTGAAGTGTGTCTTGTGGTACACTTATGGCTTCATATTTTTCTTGATGGAGTTCTGAAGATAGCATTTGAAAATTTTCCTTTCAACTCAAGTGTTTCATGTTCATCGATTTTCTCAAATTTAGTTTGTTTCGCTTTCATGATTAATATGCATTATTTTAGCAGGTTCTTCCCTTGCTTGATCAGTTTTAACACTGGCGTAGCTAGCTCTGAGGGGTCCCTGTATCAAAATTTCTTTTTTTAGATATGGGAGCCCTGTTAGTGGACTGGACATGGGGGGGGCCCCTGAACGAGGCCCATCATTGATGCGGTGGGAGCTACGCCCCTGAGTTTCAACATCCTTCAATAAAGATCATAGATGCCCATTTCTTTTTTTATACTATCCACATTTACATTTATAAAACATAAAGTCGTACTATACAGTAATAATAGGTCGTATACTGTACAGTAATCAAAACCAATAAGTTGTTCACAGAAGAAAAGTATAGCCTTTTCATAGAAAATATTTTGGAGTAAAAGTGATGCGTGCAGGAACTCCAGACAAAGAGCAAAAAATACCTTAAGACTGTAAAACGTTTGCCACTCCTGAGATATGTGACAAACACATTTAGTTCCCATAGAAGACTACAATAAAATATAGAGGATACTGTCAAGAGGGTCATTTTGTGCTTTCAAACAAATAGTTTCAAATTAAGGATTTCAAGTAGGCTGGGGTAACTCTGTGCACCGCACGACCTCTCTCGAGTGAAAACTAATTACACCTTATTACCCTAAGGTTCAGCAACCATACAAGTGACAATATATCGAGAGAAATTAAATCATTTATTTCTCTTTCAGACCTTACAAATCACATTCTCTGGAAGATTATTACATTCACAAGACTGAATTTGCCTTCATATAAATATGCAAACATGGAAGGGAGGAACGTCATGTGAAGCAGTTGCCACTATAATACATGAAAACATCGATGTAAAAATTAAATGCGTGTGGCAAGGTCAAAGCGCAAACATTCTTGAATATCATTTTTAATTGTTTTGTTTGTCTAGCAGAAGATTCATTGAATGAACACAGCATTTTTGAATAAAACTATGATTATGATAAGACTTCCGTAAGTTAACTTTTTAGAAGGAAAGATTTCCCTGATAATTTCATATACACATATTTGAATGAAATATTAAATTTAAATTTTGCAGCAGCAATTTAGAGAAGGATCGAGTCTTGTTCAAAAATTCAGGTAAGACTTTGTTTAAAAGACGTAAATATTTTTATTTCGAAAAGGCATTGATATCATAGAACCCGAATGCCCAGTAGAGGTAAATAAAATACTGTCACAGCTTACCTATCTCCTGAGATATTCCAGGCTGCCATATCAGCCAGGGAGGTAAAAAAAAAGAAAAGAAAAGAAAAAGGTTTTACGTACGGACTGAAAGGAGGATACACGTCTTTGTTGATCCTTCAGAAAATAGCAAACGTTGCAAAAATATATTGGGAAGAAACATAATTCCCTACAACTTTTATTACTTTTTGCACTTAAGGAAGAATTTTATTACATTTAGATAAATCCAATAGTCTAAATTTCAAGAGGAAAATAGTAGTTATATAGTATTATGGTTAATTAGCATTGCAATTACGAATTGAAAAGAGTTTTGCACTATTATGGTTGGGATTCACCTTTCCTTATAGATAGCCTTTTTCCTTCTCATTCTCATCCAGCTTCTGTTTGTACTATCTCCTTGGTCTTTATAAGATGTGTGTGTATAAACAGACTTTTAGATTTTAATTTAATTACATATATATATGAATTAGACTTTCATCACATTTTTGTTATTTTTTCACATTTTACTCTAAAATCACAATATTTACTGTTAAAATAATTCTGAAAACTCCAGTTCACGAGACTGGGGAATAGAATTATTCCGCTTCTGTTTCTGAGAAAGAGAAAAATTGTTCTGGAACACTGAATTATCACCAATGTATTTTGTTTTCCTTTCTAGATGCTAATTATTCAGTCTTAGTTACTTGTTTGATTGCGATTTCTCTTGTAGAGGACTTAGTGTAATGTAATAGAAATTGCAAACCTCCCGTTGGTGTGTTGTGGTAGTTAGGAGAGGGGACGCGCCAGACCAGGTGTCGTCCTCGTCACTTGACCATGGTTCAAAATTACGAAGTCCGTCGCCAAAAGCCCTCGAGTATAGCTGAGCAGTGCGGCTTTAATATTCACTCTCTCACTAGAAATTGCAAGCTAAAATAGTGTTGTAATTGACAAAATATATATCATTCATCAGTTTTTGCTTTACGAAAAAGATATCATGAATTTAAACTGTATTCGCTTAATATTTATTCGTCATAAAGGAAAACAAATAAAATAAAACTAAATTTTGAATAACATAGAGGAAATAATATTAGCTAAAACTAAATTCTGACAAAAATTTTGACAAAACATTTTTTTTTTAACATTTGGTTTTCACGAAAACATTTCAGTATAGAGTCTTCAAACTCTTAATAAGAAACAATGTATTAAGGCTTTACTACTTGTTTGTATAAGACTTTTACTTACAATCCCAAAACTTTGTAAATAAAATAAATTAGTATTTTGTTTCTCGTGAAGGATTCAAAACATCTTTTAAATTTCGCTTTCACGCTTCGTTTCTTTTTGCATCATTTTAATAGTTATAAAACTCTAATTACAAGTCGACGTTTATTCTTTCGCGAGGCAATATATTTTGGAAAAAAAAGTTAAAAACTTACCAGTGTCTTTACTTAAGGTATCCAACTACCCTCAAGTCATGATTTTTTTTAAAAATTGACAATTTTTTATGATTTTATTTTATATGCCACGTTATTAGTTTCATAAAAATACTGTTTTTATTTTCCATTCACTAGAACAAAAGCTACAAGTGTTTTAGTTAAAGCAGATACCATAACTTTATAAAAGATGTCGAACTTTCAAATGCGTTTTTACTCTAAGAAATGTGTTTTTCCGAAAAGTTCAGAGCGAGGGACAATGATTTATCAAAAGTTTTAAAATAACTTGCTGAAATTTTGTGTATGTGTTCTGTATAACAGTTAAAGCGTTTTAACCTTCAGATTTATTAATCACTGTCTTATTACAAAATTTACAGTTCTTTATGTAAATATATAATCGCTGTTTTTTAAAGCAATTTCATATAATACCAAGATAAAGTATTCTAGTTTTTATAAAAAAATATATATTCTAATGTCAAAGGAATAGCAAAGTAATACATCAAAATTGAAAAATTGAAGTTTGTTCATTGACTATTTGTACAGAGGGGGCCCCATTTATGTAATTTTTTTGTCAATGATAACCCATTTTAGTAGTAATAATTTATTTTCCTCTTTTTAATTTTAGCCTTTTGTTCTTAAAATATACTAAATAAATCTAAAAACCACAAAAAAATCTCAATATCTCCATTTTTTTTAAAGTTGTCACAAGTAGTCGGTTGATTGAATATTAACGTCGCACTGTTCAGCTACACGAGGGCTTTTGGCGACGGACCACGTAATTTTGAACCATGATCAAAGTGACGAGGACAACATCTTAGCTAGCCTCCTCTCTCCTATACCACACCACCAGCGGGAGGACGTTTCAGCTCTCGACAAATTTGCTTGCATCGCTGCCCTACACGGCGGGTCTTTAGTGGTACTGGGTTCGAACTCTCGTGACAAGGCAAACCACGATCCGATACCTATACCACTCGGTTACTGCGACCATCCACAAGTAGTCGGATACCTCAACCAAAATTTCCATATTTTTTTCAAAAAATTGTAATAATTTCCCATTTTGGACAAATCTCAATTTTGCGTGGTAAATTTTTAAAATGGGAGACATCCCTTTTAAAAGGAATCCTTATTTTTTCTAACACCAGAACTAACCGTCATTTTACATTTTAAAGTTCGTTGGAAAAAAAAAATAGTATAAGACGTTTTCATTTATCTCTCAATCCATCTGCTTCACAAATAATCGACTTCAGGCTTTCTTCTTTTAAGGAAAAGGAAAAGTTCGCGATTCACTGAAGATTAATTCATATGCAGAAAAGACTTTTTTTTTTTTCAATTTAATTAGAAGATGGGAAGCCTTTCTGTTATTTTTCCGAGAATGAAAAAATAAATAAATAAAAATAGAGTATATATAGAAACAAATGTAACATTTTTATGGTTCAGTGTTCCATTAAATGTTCTCTTTCTCTCTTTCCTTTCTTTCTTTCCACTTTATTGAAGACAGGTTCGCTGGTGGTATCTTACACTGGTGGTTGTAAAATGTACGCACGTTACAGTGTTACATCCGTTATTTTGTCATACAAAATAACTTGAAATTGACTTTGAAAATTGACCCGTATATGTATTTTTTTGTGGAGAAGGTTTTTGTGCTATCTTCTTTGTTGTAGCCCCCCACCAGGTGGCGCTACAACATATCAACTTCTGCACCATTCAATCAATCGCCAAGTGGCCAACAGGGTCACCAAAAATGATACCAACTTGACTCTGTCGCCAACATTTCGCTATGTTTCCTTTGAATCGCCATTATAATGTAAGGAACGGCGTTGCTTTCGAATATTAGAATTTTAACATAAAATAAATGCAATAGAAAGTATAATATTAACGTATTACACATTCAGATATAAATGATTTACATTATTTTAAGTGTTCATTATACAAAATTTGTAATAATGCATTATTTTTGTTGAGAAGAGTTCAGCTTAGGAAGGTGTTTTCAAAAATCGACCCATAAGAAAGTTACCGGCGTTATAAATAAACAAAAATTCTTTTTATCAGCTATTAGACCTTTAGACTTAAAATTTAACAAATATGGGATTTTTTTTTTTTGTTCAACTGGGGATAAGCAAAAGCTTTTTTTTTCCTTTTTTTTTTTTTTTGTTTGATTTGCAATTCGCGTAAAATTAACTCATTAAAAACTCCTTTATCCTTCAATCTGTACTGTTTAATTTTTCAATTCACCCGTGCGAAGAATGGGTATACCAGCTAGTTGTACTATAAAAATTAATAGATATGTTAAATAAAATAGTAATAGTTTTATATTCAGTTTATTTATTTTACTAATTTTTTATCTATAGTTGCAATTGCAAGCAAATTTAATTTTAGAATCCATTTTTTGAAACAAATGTACCCTACCAAACCTTTCCATGATATTTTTGAAATCAAGAGTGAGATTGCTTGTTGAAATTCTCATCACAACCAGCAAGTTAATGTCAGGCAATTTGCATCTTGTCCATCTTCATGCAAAACAAGTTGGTCATAAACACATGTTGATCCAAATATACAGGGCCGCTTTTAGACTTAGGCACGTGCTAAGGGAGCAAAAGATTTTGGGTTGCAAAAAAATGGAGGGAGAATAAAGAAAAAAATTAAAATTACAGCAAACGTGCCACACCACTACGAAACTCTCTGCACAAGATTCTAGATATTCAGAAATCTTCTTGAAAAGGAGCTAGAGAAGATGAGACAAAATAGGCGAAATACTTGACTCTAAGCTACCCCAAAGGTATCCATGAAGAATAGTTTGTGCTAGAATGTCAACGTTTTAAAATGTATAGAGGGGAGGAATAACAAGATGAATCTCTTTCTACATCAAGAAAAGCAAATTGGAAAGTATCTTTCCAAATTTAGAGTGAGTGAGTATTAACGTCACACTGTTCCTCTTCTCGAGGGCTTTTGGCGACGGACCTCGCACTTTTGAGCCATGATCAACAGACGAAAACGACACGTTCCAAATTTAGAAGTCGTAATGAGAATTTACTTGACTTCTCCTGTGATAAACTGTACAGCAGAGCGGCTCGTGGGTACAATGGTGTAGCTAGCTCTGAAGGGGCCCCCGTATCAAAATTCCTTCGGGGCCCTGTTTTAGTTATGAAAACTCTGTTAATGGGACTTTAGTTACACATATTGGGGCCCATGTAGCTCGGGTGCCCCGTATCGTTGATACGGCGGTAGCTACGCCCCTGAGTGGGTACTAATTTACAAAAGAGTGGGTAGGGGATTCATGATGCCGTAAGGTAATGAACAAGAGTGGTCAAACCATAGCACTATCCTTTCCTTACGATTGTTGGTAGCCAGTATGGGACACTGCTGATCCATAGGTGGTGGATAACGGAAAGGCTCTCCAAAGAGCAAAAACAAAGGGAAATTAATAAGAAAGTTTAGGGGAAATCCCTCCTCCAACAAAACTGGCAAGGTAAGAAATGAAGGAGGGAGATGATTTGCAAATAGGGGCGTAACAATTTGAAGTGCCTAGGACGCCGGTTAGGATAAAAATGGCCCTGAAAATATAGAGAACATTTTCGGTCTGTTTGGTTTTATGACTGTTTTGGCAGATTGTAAAAAAACTTTATGGCGACCTCTATTTGCCCATCCCTATGTTATACTAACGATAATCATATATTAACAATATTAATAGTTTTCATCCTGTTGATCGAAACCAATTTCGTTTCAGCGAAATTCATTTTACAAAAAGAAATTAAAATAATTCAGCCATTTAAAAAGGGACGTATGCTCCTAAGTCTCTTTTTTCTTACATTTTAAGGAAGGAAATAAAAAATAAAAATATATTTCAGTAATTTATTTCAAATTGAAATTTATTTATTAAATCATTCTTAAGTGGTGTACTCAAGAGTGAAAGTTGGGAACTAAAAACCCTTTCTCATACAACAAAAGATTTTTAATTTTAAGTATAAAGATTTCAACTCTAAGCTTTTGTCAGAGGTTTTTAGAATATAACCCCCCCTTTCCCCCATAGAACAAGCTTTTTAACCCTTGTTTTACCTTCAGAGATGTAAAATACTTTTTAAAAACAAAGGACTAATAATAAGTTGTTGCAATTATTAAAATTATTCATCAGTTAAACATATTGATAAGTAACCTCATTCCATTTTGTTTAAATTTTTAGTAAACGTTCTTACTTTTGATTAACAGTGGTGCCCAAAAGGGGGGAAAGCCTCAGATTTCCCCCCAAGGCCCCCGTTTTTTTTTTTTTTCGAGATTATAATCCTGTATATATAGTACAGCGTTTCAAACAGGGGGGCGCCCCCCTTTAGGGGCGGAAAATCTACGAGGGGGGCGCGAGCATATTGAAAAGTTGAAAACGAAAGTTTTTTCAAAAATTTTTAATTTACGAAAGTAAGAATCAAAATACTTTCTGACATAAAATATAAAAAAACACATTTACACTGATATAATACACTTAAAAAGTATCTGTACTGTACAAAGCATTTTTTTTTATTTAACAAATATGTTAAGAACAAGTTTATAAACCCGTGACCCCGGGCTTGTATTAACACTTATCTTGAGATTTTAGGTTTATAATTACTTCCTTAACTGGGATTAAAAAAACGCGGCGCTGCCCAATGCCACGGTTTTTCCCCAAAGCCATTTTGATGTTTGAGGGGGGAGAAAAGGAAGAAATTATATATATATATATATATATATATATATTTTTCAAAAACCCCTAAAAAGTAAACTTTTGAAAGACGTCAAGGTCCTTTTTTTTGGTTCCAACCTTAGGATAATTTTTTTGGATAGTGTGACAAAAAAAATTTACTTGGACGGATATACGTCCAGAAAATTGGTTTTGGGGGGAAAAAATTTATATAGCGGGGGAAAAAGAAGTTAAAGTCGTATTGTATTTTTAGGAAAAATTTATTGTATTTTTGGGAATTCAATACAATGTTATTGTATAAGGGGGCGATAAAAATGAGGGAAAAATATTCCCCCGGAATATTAAATTTTGAGAAGCATTTTGATATAGTACGAAAAATTTAATCAAGTATTTTTTTTAAAATTAATTTTTAATTAATGCTAATTATTTATTAAAATTTAAATTTTTTACTGTTTTTTTTTCCCGGGAAAAATCGAAAAAAAATCAAAAGAATACGGGGGGGGTTTTAAACATTTAATGAACTAATAAGATTGTTTTAATTTTTGTTAAAAAAAAAAAAAACCCCGGGGGAAACTTGAAAACTTTAATATCTTAGAAAAAAAAAAAGAGAACGGGAGCAAGTAATCTCTCCCCGGCACGCTATATGGTTAATAATATTACTTAAACTTCCTTTAAAAGATGAATGGGTTTTCCCCGCCAAAAAAAATTCATCCAAAAATTTTAAAAAGTTTTTGAAAAATATTTATTGTTAAATTAAAAAACCCCCTAAATCAGGGTCGCCAAACTTTTCCCCTTTTCCAGACGATTTGTTCAAATTTAAAACCCCCGGGAACCACTAATAGGTTTTTTAAGAGTAAAATATATTTATATATAAAAAAAATTGTGATCTAAGAACATATAAAATGTACCTAGTTAATAAAATGAAACTATTAAGTGTTACCAAATTATGAAAGTTTTATTAATAAACCATGATAAAATTAAAAAAATAAGCAAAAACTGTAAAAACAAAAGAATTAAAAAATGGTTTAAGTACCGTAAAATCCGGCGTATTACGCGCACCTATACTTTCAAGCTGCATTTTTTAATTTTAAGGTATATTCGCCGTATAACGCGCACCCCCTATTTTGCGAAAAAATCTGAAATGAATGTATGCAATGTTCTTATATTTTGATGTCATTTATTGGGTATTATCTTGGGTTTAGAAAAAAATAGTATATTTCTGGAATTACACTCCTTCAAGTTCATAAGGAATAACATTTCTTTTAAATGAGCAACATTTCGATATATATATAGAAGCCTAATTTTTTTAATGCTGATATTTTTTTATTTATTTTATTTTTAAAGCTATCATTTTTAAATCCGGCGAATAATGCGCACCCTTAAATTTCGATCCTATTTTTTGTGTTAAAAGTGCGCGTTGTACGCTGAATTTTACCGTATAAACTTTAACCGTGGAGTTTTTCTATGAATTAGCCTTTTTATAACTTTTCACGTATTGTTATGGGTTTAATTATGTTTCAAAAGCATCTTAAAAAGTAAATTAATTTGGGTGGGTTTTAACCCCATTTTTCTGGGGAAACCAGTGGAA
The DNA here is from genome assembly GCA_019973955.1 of Trichonephila inaurata madagascariensis. Taxonomy (NCBI): domain Eukaryota; kingdom Metazoa; phylum Arthropoda; class Arachnida; order Araneae; family Nephilidae; genus Trichonephila; species Trichonephila inaurata. Next base: position 132,966 of record BMAV01006538.1, on the reverse strand, counting down.
TTTCCTCGCGTACCACCACTTTGGCGACCTCTGGCATAAATTTAAAAGATTAACCATGATGTAGACTGAAAATCATGCTTCGACACCGTCCTTCGCAAAAATTTTTTAAAAACTCTTAATATAAATGCAGGAAGGGCTTTAGAAGTAGCGACTAGACGTGGGAAACTCCAGCGGTAGAGCCGCCCTGAAAACTATAGTTACTTCCAGGATATAACAATAATTCTGCCTGTTTACAATAAAAGGAATCCGCTTCGTCCTTTCTTTTCCAATCAATCACGCGTGTTTCTTCAGCGCAATTTAACCTCTGTCGTCGAATTTCTTTTCCTTTTCCTGTCCAAGCTATTAGTATCCCCTTAAATATCAACTTTCCACATGAGGTTTCAACGGGAAATTGACCAAAACGAAGTCAAATTTACAACCTGTCACATTCTGGAGATCTGCCAGAGTGGGCGGGTTACGAGTAACAGCTGTAAATGCATTCCCTGCTCCCTCGTTGACATCTGATGACACTCCATGCCCTTTGTATGAGAAGAAACACAACAGGAGTCGGGATTTACCAAAACTTATCGTTTCCTTTCAGAACTGTAGATAAGGGATTTCAAGACGGAAAATAACTTTTTTACGACTGTTGTTTCCCAATGAGGGATTTAGTTACTGTCAACTTCGACAGAGGAATTCTGTCTGCACTTTACGAGTTAAAAACAGTGTTCTAAAAATGGGTTGTGAGAATTTCTTTATCGTAGGCTCATAGTACTAGCTTTTTATAGGCTCAGATAGTACTAGCACGTTAAAATTTTCTCAATATAATCAATATAATACTGCAAAAAACTTGTCAAATTTTTTTAATGCTTTGAAAATGACCATTACATTAAAAAAATTAAGGCTATGAGTATAAATAATATTTTTATAATTAATTATTCATTTTTATCATTGCAATAAATAAATAATGGCAGTCACGCACACAAGGGGAGGTCTCCGGGTCGGGAACCCCTCCCCCCAAGCCCTTGGCTTTTTTTTTCAATTGATTATAATTCTATGTATATAGTGGGTAAAATTTAATTAAGCTGTTGTTAATAATTAATTTTATTAATTAATTCTAATTATTTATTCAATATTAATTTTACTGTTTTTTGTTCTCGAAAATCGACAAAATGAAAAGAATATGTTGGGCGGCGTATTGGAGCATGATACTAGGAGGACTTTCAGCCCTGGGCCCCTCCCCTCCTTGAAAAATTACTGTATACGCCATTGAGTGATGGGGTTAAAAGAGTAGCATATTCTTGATCCATGTAAAAAAAATACAAATTGTTAAAATAACAAAAAATATTTTTTAAAACATCTGAAATCTCTGTTATACATCACAGTTAAAAGATAATATTCATCAAAATACAATGGGTACCTACAAGTATCGATTATTTTAATATGTACTCGTATGTATTGAGGATATTTTCTTTTTAGCGTTTGAAAAGAAAAATGTTTCCTTAGAATGTAATAAAAATATTAGCAATTATATTAATTAATTTAATTAGATTAAATCTGTTAGAGAAAATTGTTGAACTAGTATTGAACTAATTAAAAATATTTTGAAATAAAATATAATTTTATCGATACAAACGAGCTGCTGTTCTTCACCAACTTTAAATAAACAATTTTCATAGAATGTGTAACATTAAATGTGTATTTGGGCACAAAATGTAAGATATTTTTTAAAAAAATAATTTAATTTTTGAAAATGTGTTGGCATAAACTAAGATTTTAAAAATGTTCTGAAATAAATTACACCAGGAAAATTTAACATGAAATAATGGACAACAAATATAGAAATAAATAAAAAAGAAAGAAGAAGGAAGTAGAGATAAATATTTATTTTTTACGATTGATTCATAAATATAATCTAAGAATTACAGCAAAAAAATAAAACGAGATTTAGTATCTAATGAAAATGAGCCTTATTAATTTGTGAAAGGCATTTAAATTACTAATTAATGTAACGGATATGTAATGTGAATAAAAATATGAATGTAATAAAAATAACTGAAGAATTTTACACATAGCATAATATGCATGTGCTTGAGCATGGAAAGAAAGTTAAAATAAAAACATTATTATAAAAATCATTGAAATAAATTTGGAAAAAAAAACAAAACATGAAAAGTTATAAATTTAAGAAGAAGCAATTTAGTATTTTAATCCTCCTTTTTAAGTATTTATTTTATCCCATTCTTGTTTATTGCATCAAAATTAAAAGATACGATTTTTTGTTCCAACAAAAGAACATATTCCCTCCTTTTTTTCCAAGACCATGACATTAAAAAAAGTCCAAGAAATACATGGAATTTTTTAACAATTCTTGAATTATGATATAATTCCTAACACATCAATGAATCTAGTTAATTTTGTGCATATATGTATATATATATATATCAGTGGCGCACACAAGGGGCCTAGGTCCGGACCCCCAAATCCTTGATATTTTTTCTGATTGATTATAATTCTAAGTTATATAGTAAAGTAAAATTTAATTCAGTATTTGTTATTAAAGGGTTAATTTTATTAATTAATGCTAATTATTTATTCAATAATTGGTTTTTACTGTGTTTTGTTCCGAAAATCGACAAAATCAAAAGGAGCATGATACAAGAATGGTGAACTTCGACCCCGATTTTGACAAATTCTTGTGTGCTTGATAATATATAGTAAATAAATATATATATATTATCACACTATATTATATATATATATATATATATATATATATATATATATATATATATATATATATATATATATATATAAAAAGTTCGCTTCTCATAAACTACAATAAAAATCCCCTAATTCCTTCATTTATTAAAAACGTACATTTCATGCAAAAGAGATTATTCTATAAGAAAATCATACTTTAATAATAATTTAAAAAAAGAAAAAAATAGCTGCACACGTATGAGAATGTAAAGCCGAAAGCGCATTTTCGAACGCTCAATAACTTATTCTTTCCCAGCATGCATGCCTCGTGAGATAATGAAGATGTTTCTGATAGGTGCGACAGTTGTCTGCCCGAGGCCATTTGTAATAAATTCGATGTTTTCCTTTCTTGCTTTTTCTTCATTACCTTTTCTTTACTATCTGCTTCTTCATCTCTTCGAAATCGTCCGAGCTTCCATGCGAAAGGCGTGGCGCATCGGAAACCATGTATCATTACCATTGGCTGAATGTTCACTCCGGGGAATGGTAGCTATTTTGGCGAGTTTCTCAAAATTACTTACTCAAAATGCATGCTTTAGTAACTTCCATATTTACAAGCATAGAATGTTAGTTTAAACTGTAATTAAAAGCAGACATCTTTAAGGTAGCCGACTATTTGCGACAACTTATTTTTGAAAAAATGGAGATATGGAGATTTTTTTTGTGATTTTTAGATTTAATTAGTATATTTTAAGAAAAAAATTCCTAAAATTGAAAACAGAATTTGTTATTATTATTATTAAAAGGGGAAAAACTGGAGAAAATGTACAAAAAATTACATAAACGGGGCCCACTCTGTACAAATTCTCAATTTTTCAATTTTAACGTGTTACTTTGTTATTCATGTTTGAAATGACCTTCAGGATAATACATATTTTAATTTTTACACAAACAAGAGTGCTCTATCTAAGTGACTATATGAAATTGCTTAAAAAAACAGTGATTATATTCACATAAGGGACTGTGAATTATGAAATAAAACAATGATTGATAAATCTGAAGGTCAAAACATTTCTACTGTTATACAAAACATTCGCAAAAAATTTCAGCAAATTATTTTCAAAAATTTTTGAGCAATCACTGCCCCCGTTTGAGTTTTTCGAAAAAAAAACACATTTCGAGTAAAACGCATTTTAAAGTTTGACATCTTGTATAAAGTTATGGCATCTTCTTTTATTAAAACACTTGTATTTTTGTTCCAGTGAATGGAAAATAAAAAGCTTGGTATTTTTATATCAAGCTAATAAAATGGTCTATAAAATAAAATCATAAAAAAAATTGTGTCATTTTTTGAAAAAATGCTTGATTTTAGGGTAGTCGGATTTTAAACTGCAATTAAAAGCAGACATCTTTAATTGCTGAATGCAATATTAGCTTTTTCGAGTATATTTAATAAGGGAACACATTACCCTAAAAAGGACCAAAATATATCTAACTTGTTATTATTATTAGCTCTTTTCAATGGTGTTATTTTTCTAAATATGAGTACAAAATTTTGTAGACTTAGCTACATTGTTTCGCCAGTTATTTAACTTTTTTTAACAGTATGTTGAAGCGAAAACATTTCCTGGTTGTTTTACATGGCATAATAGCATTTCGTGATTCTGTATATGGAATAAAGATTTATATGGACAGTTTTTTGAAAAAATCTCTAAGTTATATGTATGTGTTTTTTGTTGTTTTTGTAAAAATAAATTTTGTAAAAATAAAAATAGCACTTGTAATACCAATCCCTTACACAGAATTTTGAGGAACACTCTTCTATGAATGTGAGAAAAAATTTTTAAGTAGATAAAATTCTAAGATATTGAAACACTTTTAAGAAATTTAATATTAAAAAGGATTGATTTTTTTTAAAAAAAGGGCGTTCTTTTACTGAAATATATTTTTTATGTATGATCAACTACCTGTACCGCTTCCCCTTAAGCCTTTCAAACGTTGCGAACATATCCAATTGCTTTAAAGTACTGAAAAGAAATATGTAAAAAATTTCTTTCGTATGACCTTTTTCTTCCAGTCATTCCAAGTATTTTCAAATGATGATACATGTTGGAACAATTCATAATCGAAGGGTAAAAATGATTATAAAGCAAATACAAACCTTTCACTATTTAGTTCTTTATTCTCTACTAGAGAGACAGAAATCACTTGAATATCAAAGATAAATGAAATGAAAACATGTATTTCTTCTTTCCTCAGTGGCTCGATAGCCCAGGGTGGGCCTTGGCCTTATCAAGAAGACTTTTCCAGGCTAACCTTCTTCCTGCTAGTCTTCTCCAATTCTTAGTTCTCAAACTAGGAGATCTTTTTCTAGGCCATCAATCCATCTAAGATTTGGCTTGCCCTTTCTTCGTGTGCCAATTTGTGTGTATCATAGCCCAATACGCCACCAAACATATTCTTTTGATTCTATCGATTGTCGAGAACAAAAAAAAAAGTGCAAATAAATAATTGAATAAATAATCAACGTTAATTAATAAAATAAATTTTAAATAATTGGTTAAATTTTACATAAGATATACATAGAGGCTATAAGCAATCGGGGTAAAAAAGGTGATGGAGAGTTCCGGACACGAGAACTGCTCCTAGCCCCCTTCTTTTTGCGCCATTGGATCTTTCAGTATTGTAAAACATTGCTGATTTTGGCAGATAATTTATACAAATATATATATATATATATGTGTGTGTGTGTGTGTGTGTGTGTGTACTTGGTCCTTGTCTCGAATAGATGAGAACATGATAAGAATCTACGAAAGGAAGATTTTAAGATTTATTTTTGGAGGAATTCGAGAAAATGGCACATGGCGAAGAAGATAAAATTTAGAACTCTATCCCTCATATAAAAAATCTGACATCGTTAACTTCCTCAAAGTACAATGAATTAAATGGGCAGGCCACGTTGTCAGAATGGAGCACGACGCACAACTAAAAAAATCCTCATTGCCCAACCAATTGGCACATGGAAAAAAGGCAGGCCAAATCTAAGACGGAATGATGGCCTAGAAAAAGATCTCCTAGTTTTGAGAGCTCAGAATTGGAGAACACTAGCAGGAAGAAGGCTAGCCTGGAAAAGCCTTCTTGAGGCCAAGGCCCATCCTGGGCTATCGAGCCACTGAGGAAGGACATATATATGTATGTTATACAAAATTATATATTTGTACTGAATATGTTGCCAATATTCATACATCATCCGAATAAAAAAAATTATATAAATGTAACTTCTTTCCATGAAAAATTTAAAAATTAATTCTCTTATGTTTATGATTTAAGTGTTTAAATCTACTGTTGTCATTTAATTTGGTTATCGTGGTAGCCGAGGTGTCATGGTGACAAACTTATGACCGACGTTGTTTCTACAGATACTTGGGTTTGAGTCACGGTGCCATTAAAGATCTATTGCATAAAAAAGCGATGCACTTTAAATCTGTCGAGACTCAATATTCTTTCGTTGCCGTGTTTTGGAAGTTTGTGTACTGTATGAACTCCAGTGCCGTCCTCGTCACTTGACGGTGGTTCAAAATTTCGAAGTAAAGTACCACTGCCTTTCAAGTTGCTCCTTATTGCGAATTTAATAAACAATCAATAAAACCATTTAATATATTGGTTAATTAAAAAAAAGTCATTGCAAATATTTTAGACTTATAGTTTAACGATTAAAAAAAAAGGTAGATTAGTTAGAAAAGGGTTACTTAAACCACACACACACACACACACAATTTATTTGTTATATTTCATTAAGGTTTACCAACTACTTGCGACACCTTTTTTAAAAAAAAATAATGGAGATATGGACAGTTTTTGTGGTTTTTAGATTTATTTAGTACATTTTAAGAAAAAAAAGGGCGAAAATTAACACGAGAAAAATAAATTATTACTACTAAAATGGGAAAAAATTGATAAAAACTTACATAAACGGGGCCCGCTCTGTACAAATAGTGAATGGACAAATTCTCAATTTTTCAATTTGGATATATTACTTTGCTATACCTTTTTAAAATGACCTTCAGGATAAGAGAAGTATTTTAATTTTTACAAAAACTAGAAACACTTTATCTTAGTGTGATTATATGAAATTGCTTGAAAAAACAATGTTTATATTCACTTAAGGGACTGTGAATTTGGTAATAAATCAGTGATTGATCAATATGAAGGTTAAAATACTTCTACATTATACAGAATATACACAAAGACTTTTACCAAATTATTTTCAAAACTTTTCGAGCAATCGCTTTCTCCGTTCGAGTTTTTTGGAAAAAAAAATGAACATTTCGAGTAAAACGCATTTTAAAGTTTGACATCTTATATAAAGTTATGGCATCTGCTTTTAATAAAACATTTGTAGTTTTTGTTCTAGTGAATGGGAAAAAAAAACTTGGTATTTTTATAAAGCTAATAAGATGGCCTGTAAAATAAAATTATAAAAAAAATTTGTCAATTTTTTAAAAAAAATCATGATTTTGGGTAGTTGGATACCAATTATTCAACAAGATTTCTTTTCTGTATATAAACAATAATAAAATTAATGTAATGAAAACCGCTCGTAAGATGAAATAGAGACGGGGGAAAATGTTGAACTAATGTCAGTATTTTAAAAAATATATATGAGCATACAGATTCTTATATAATCGAATAATGCACTTATTTGTATACAGAGCCTCAAACTGTAATTTTCTTTTCAATCTGAATGTTTCAGAGGAGTTAATTCATATAATTTTATCTTCTTAAAAATATAATAACTAAATAATTTCTGTGGGTTTTTATTGCTTTTTTTACAGCTAATGTCCAATTTTGATTTAAATACAATGATATAGAGTTTTCTCCTCATAATTTATTTACTATATGTGTTTATGTATTTCTTTATTTATATATATATATATATATGTTCAAGTACTTCTTCACTTTTATTTTATATTACTATATATGTATATATATATACAGTAGGCCACAAAATTTTTCATATACTTGCAATTTCTTATAAAATTTAATGTTTTCGACTAATAAAAATTAATATATTGTAATTGTAATTTTTTATGATATCTATAACTTATTCTTAATGGAATGACGTTATTAATTTTTTTAAAAATAGTATAACTATTTTGAAAAAAAATTAATTATCAAAAACTTACTAAAAATTCCCAAAAAAGTCTTCGTACACTTAAAAAAATCTCAACTTAGCTTTAAATATTGTATTTCTTTCAATTTAGTACTTAGTGGATATATTTTAAAGCCAACCTTTAGAGTCTTGGTATAGATTTAATCAGTCTTTTGTAATTTCTGCTCGATTTTCCCCATTCTTCTGTGTTATTGTTTACTTCACATTTTGTCTTTATTTGTCATTTCTTTTTTACATCAGAATCTTACCAAATATGTTCTACTGGGCTAAATAAAGGGATTGAGGAGGTGTTTTCATAATTTGGGACAATTATAGAACACCAGTGGTGCAATGAGGCAGTGCACATGGCGTCATCACCTTTTTAAAAAAGAAGTAGTCTCAACATCCCAATTTCGGGCGGATAATTTAAATTTCTCTTTAAAATAAATTTAAAAAGAGCTCATGATTCATATATTTAAAAAAAACCAAATTATCTAATTCTGGGCCAATTTACACCCCCTAAAAACTTACCCCCATGTTTTTCAACAGATTCTTGGAATTAAGTTTCAAACATATTCAAAATTGACAAGCTAATTATAGAGATGGCAGACAATTAAATTTTTGAATTCTGATGGCCATATCAATAGCTTGTAAAATAAAGAAATTTTTAATCATGAAATTTAATGTCCAAGAACTTCACTTCATGCTAACATGGAGGTGAAGTGTTTTAGCTGGGGTGTAAATTGGCCTCAGAATTAGATAATTTGGTATTTTTTCATAGTATCATGAATCATGAGCTCTATTTAATTATTTTAAAGAGAAATTTTAAATTATCCGCCCGAAATTTGGATGTTGGAGACTACTTCATTTTTTTAACAGGGTGATGACGCCATGTGCACTGCTCTCATTGTACACCACTGGTGTCTATAATTGTCCCCAAATTATGAAAACACCTCCTCAATCACTTTATTTAGCCCAGTAGAACATATTTGGTAAGATTCTGATGTAAAAAAAAAGAAAGCGTGACAAATAAAGACAAAATGTGAAGTAAAAACAATAATCACAGAAGAATGGAGGAAAATCGATGCAGAAATTACAAAAAACTGATTAAATCTATACCAAGACTTAAAAGTTGTTGTGGGCTTTAAAATATATCCTACTAAGTACTAAATTAAGAATGAAATACAATATTTAAAGCTAAGTTGAGATTTTTGTTAAGTGTACGAAGACTTTTGTGGCGCAATTTTTTAGTAGCGTTTTGATAATTAATTTTTTTTCAAAATAGTTATACTATTTTTAAAAAAATTAATTACGTCATTCATTAAGAACAAGTTGCAGATATCATAAAAAATTACAATTACAATATATTAATTTTTATTAGTCGGAAACATTAAATTTTATAAGAAATTGCAAGTATACGAACACTTTTTTGGCCCACTGTATATTAACGTAAAAATCTTATGAAATATGTTAAAATTTATGTATCTATTCACACTTAAGGAAAAAAATAGAATAAAAGAAGTAATTTATTTAGTAATTTAGAGTTTTTTGCACTTCGTTGAAGTTTATGAATTTGTTATAGAATCGGAAGAACAATTTTTATGCTATGTAGAAACATGTAAGTTGTTATTTGTCATTCCAATATAAAACCACGATATTAAGCATGTTTTTCAGTTTTAAAAAAACATATTAATATTCAAATGAATATTTTATACAAATTTTAAAATTAAGATTAATAGTAAGAATAGTTTCCAACTCATAAAATTTGAAAAAATCATAAAAAAAACAAATTTTCGTCTACCTTGTTAATATTATTTTGCACATGCTATTACTATAACAAAAGTTCCAACAAGTTACATATTAGAGGTCTTGATGCACTATAATTACAATTTCTTCAAATAATTTGGAGTAAAAAGTACACATACATAATTTACATAAAAAGTATTACCTGCGGCTATCATTAACATGTATGTGATTTTTCATAAATACTTTAAAAACGATAAAAAAATCTAAAAAATTGCTTTTTCCCTTAGAATAACGTATATTTCCATATAACTGCTGAATCTCAAATTTGAGAGATAAGCAATTAATTAGTATAAACAATTGGAAAAATTAAATTAAAATATTCTTTTATTACAAACGATTTTTAATGCACAGTTTTTAAGGACAAAAATCCGTGGAAACAGTTTCACGATTTTTAAATTGTTTTCTTTCCTTTTAAATATATATATACTTTATATGTATATTCATTATTTGTATCATTCAATTTATTTATTTTACGTTTTGATATATACCATGCTTTATTGCAATTTTTGTTGACTTTCCGTTCAATTTAAATATCGCTTTTTAAAATTTTGAATAAGAATAAATTATATATATCGTTTGCTATTAAAAATGTTGTTCCACATGTTACAGAAACAATTTTCAACATAATTTGCTATTCAAATCCTGCGATATTTAACTTTCACAAAAAAATTTTTTTTTTCATTGCGAAGGAAAAATTGTTTCAGAAGTCATCTTTCTGGTTTGTGTAGAAGCTGAATCCTCAATCAAAGGTAAATTATAGGTTTTAGTAAGACAAATAGCTTTTTGTTCTTCTGACACCTTCCTGAGAATTCTATTTGCTATTTTTGATGAATGAATGTTTGGTTCCTTCATTTTTTTGAGAAAAAGACTGCAATTCTTATATATAAATTGAAATTTTTATTTTTCCCTGAATAAATTATAACTTTCTTTTCGTTTGTTTGAAAATTTCTCATTCGAACCGCCTATTTCCTTTACACATTTTATTTTGCAGAAAAACATGTTTCCCAAGAATGTGTTATTTATTTCTGCGTTTCCGAATATAAAAAAAAAGCAGCAACAACCAAATTATTTCTAATGTCACGGAAAATTTCAAAAGAACTAAATTTGCAAAAAGAAAGGAACTTTATTTTTTAAAGAATATTCAATAACACGCTTTGTCCCTTTTATATGCATAAAATAATCAAAAATAGCTATTTGTCTTGAAAAAAATATGTAAAAATATCTCAATGTAATTATGAGTATCCCTAAAATTTTATTTATGTAATATCTAAGCGCTTTAAAACTATATTGTGTTAAAACATAGTTTTGCTACGTCTCATTTTTATCATTTTAAAGTGTTAGAATTCGATAAGGAAAAAAAAGGTAATCAGGTCTATATAAAAACAAGTTCTCCTGCAATATTATATAGAGTTCGGCTGCAAGTTGAGGTGATTGGAAACATCTGGCTCTTAGAAGGACTTGGCCCATCCTGGGCTGTCATGCCATGGAAAATGATGATAAAATATTATTTTGTACATGCATTTTTTGGATATGATCTCAGTTCTATAATAACTGATTAAAGTTTATTTACAAATAAATAGTAATATTCAAACATTTTTGCTTAGATGAGTGTGTGGATGATACAAAATTTCAAATATGGTATTTGCCATAAGTTTAAACTCAAACTATTTTTTTTTTTAAAAAAAAAATCGGCTTTTTGAAAAAATATAAAAAATTTAAAAGAAAGAATTTTGTAAGAGTACATACATCGAAAATGTGTTCCTAATCAATTTATGCTTAAAATTTTAAGAATAGTAACCTCTCCATTTTGCTACATAGGTACATGAAAATTCACTGTAAAAATATCAGTTTTTGATGTAAATATACTCAGTGGAGCACACAAAGCGGGGTTCCAAGTCCGGACCCCCTAGCTCTAAATTTTTTTTCTCGATTGATTATAATCCTATGTGTATAGTACATAAAATTTAATTAAGTATTTGTTATTAATAATTAATGAAAATTATTAATTTAATAATTAATTTTTTTACTGCTTTTTGTTCCCGAAAATCGACAAAATCAAGAGAATATGTTGGTTAGTGTATTGGAACATGATAAGAGAATGATGGACCTCCCCTTCGACCTTGAAAAATTCCTGTGTGCGCCACTGAATATATACAAAATTATCAAAATTAGGAATTTGTCTTTAAAAAAATTGTGCAAAAACTAACTCAGTGTAATTACATATATTCCTAAGTTTTTATTTATGATATCTCAACTCTAAAAACGCTCATCGTTGATCGATCTCAACGCTCATCGATTGCAATGACATATCAACATCGACGTATCTACCATTTGAGGGGAAATTATCATATTTAATCATCCGTTTAATTTCCCGGGTCCAAACCTCCCCAAAGCCCTTGATTTTTTCCCCGATTGATTATAATCCTATGTATATAGTACGTAAAATTTAATTAAGTATTTGTTATTAATAATTAATTTCATTAGTTGATGCTAATTATTTATGTAATAATTAATTTTTTACTGTTCTTTTGTTTTCGAAAATCGACAAAATGAGAAAAAAATATGTTGGGTGGCGTATTGGAGCATGATACGAGAATGGTGGACTTCCGTCCCTGGATCCCCCCTTGAAAAATACCTATGTGCGCCACTGGGAGGAGGTGAATCCCCCACCCCACCTTGCGTCCACCCCAGATTTTTAAACATTTGAGTTTCGAACTGTTTATAGCACTACTAACATGTAAATTAAAAGAAAATGCACTGCTTCAGCGGTTCTTAGATTTTCGATCGATGCAGATTGTTACCGTAGTACGGAGGTTGTTACTGGCCTGTATAGATACCACCGTGACAGGTACTTATCTTTCTTAATCTCTTTGTATAATCCGGCTTTCCGCCTGATAGCTTGTTCAACTGTAAGGTTGATACCTTCCACTATTCCGGGGATTCTTCTACTGTAAATCTTACGACACGCGACCACCAGTCACTAATACTTGGATTTCAGTTTACTGGTACGATCAACTCTTGACCTTATTCCGCCAACCAAAGAACTGGCACTTGAATAAAAGTTGCATCTGAATAAAACAAAGTCATCTCAACGGAAAAAGCGGTTTTTAAACAAATATCACAATTAAAGAATATTTTCCCCAAGAGGGTTAGTAGAAGTCCGAACAGAACCCGATACAACTCCTTTTTCATTTCAACAGAAATTAACAGGAAGCTATCCAAATCTTGTGAATTGATTTTTACATAACTATATATATACTACTCATGACTGGTGTTGTTTCAGTTGAGTCATGGGTTCGATTCAGTAGCGCACACAGAACTTTTCCAAGGGGGGGTTCCAGGGTCGAAAGTCCACCATTCTTGTAGCATGCTCCTTTTGATTTTGTCGATTTTGGGGAACAAAAAACAGTAAAAAACTAATTATTGAATAAATAATTAGTATTAATTAATAATATTAATCATTAAAACAAATGTTTAATTAGACTTTACGTATTATATACTTAAAATTATAATCAATCTGGAAAAAAATTAAGGGTTTGGGGGTCCGGGCCCCTAAGACACCCCTTGTGTGCGCCACTGGTTCGATTATGATGCCATTAAAGACTCGTCATTTAAAGGCGCTGAAGTACGTTAAATCCGTCAAAGCTCTTAAGTCTTAATGTGGAGTATAAGTGAAATGCCAGTTCAGGTGTCACCTACGGTTCAAAATCCTAGATCCGTCATTAATAGCCTTAGTGTTGTTTTTAGAAGGCGACATTAATAAATAACTAACCGAAATGAAAACTGTTGCTATCATTTCTTCTTAAAATGTTTGTTAAATTATTTATTGATTAGGGAAATACGTTTTGGAGGGGAAGGGGGGATATGTTCTCTTTGAAGTAACAAGTAACAGGAAAAATTCTGTCGAAAAATCATTTTCAGAATTCTAGCGCGATATCTTGATCTTATCGAAGATAAAATACCTGTTTAAGAAGCTTGGTACGACCTTGACATGTTCCCTTTAAAAGATAAGGGCAGTCGCTTTGATATATTACAGTAACTCATATTTGAAGATCATGAGTAGAGATGCACCCCCATGATGTGATGCTCAGAGTGGTCCCATTGACCCCTTATAAAAAATACTTCACATTAAAATGCCTGCCAGTGCTCCCTTTGAAACATATTAGCCTGAAAATGGTATTTAAAATAAACAGTGGAATTTCGTTTTCTCTCCTTTTTTTCAAAAGAATGTAAATTTGGATAATTTGAAAAGAAAAATAGCCACAAACCATTTGGAGTGAAATGCAATCAAATGAACCAAAACAATTTCGTACTCTGATTTGAGATGAACAAATTTTAAAGGCGTTCTTATAATGTATTCGAAAAATATTCATTAAATTTCCAAAAATATATATTTTATTAATTTTGAAGGTACATATAAAGCATTTCATACATTTGTGTGTGTATGTGTGTGCTGCACGCAAAGGCAAATTCCACGAAACCTGCTCTTAATGGATCTCTACTCAATAAAAGAAACTGGCTGGTTAAATTTCTCTATGTGTGTGTCAAATGGTTCCTGAGATATCGTAATGAGTGAGTAAATGTGAATTTCTCATATATATACACACCATAAACATATAATACCATATAATCCACTTATAATGTGTACTTTTAATAAAAGAAATAAGGATACAACAATCTTAAAAATACTAGATTTCCAAATATACCTAAATACTGTTTATTTAAAAGAAATTATATACAAACTTAAAAAATTTCCATTGTTGGATTATACAAGAGTTTCGTCATTTTGGTTTTTTTTTCTCGCAGAACTAAATAATTCCGTGCCACGACTTGACTACAGCAACACAAAGTTCAAGTTTTCACTTTGATTTGCATTTTCTTTTCCCCACATTATGACGAATAAACATACTCTGTTACTTAGTACAATTAATCCATTCTAGCAAAATTTCTAGGAGCCAGTTCGTAACATTTTCTTTTAGGATAGGCCATTTCGCGTTACTCCTTTCGGTAAAGAACATTTATTCCCTGCCTTATTAATTATAATGATTTCATTTTTAATTCACTCAGGTACACGGGCCATCTTAAGACATTTTGAGGGCTTGGTCCCAGAGAAATCTTAAGATTTGTTGAAGCCCCGGGCCTCTGAAGTAGGCCCTATCTGCGATCTTTAAAAGTATACAGTATATAACATGTATTGTCAATTACTAGTACAAATGGTAATTTGAAACAAATAAATGTGTTCGACTCACCATCTTACAAACCTAGACACAAACCGGCTCGACCCATAGCCACATTTCAACTAAATGAATTGAAAAATTGTTTATGGTATTAGGCCTAGGCCTATATTTGGACAATGGTCATCACATATTATTATTTCTAATGGGCTGTGGGTTGGTGTTTTACCTTTGAACACCTAGTACATTCGCCAGAAGCTGGTATCTCTTTTTAGTGCGGCACCATAAGGTGGATACCAATCACCGCAGGTAATTTTGACCTTCAGTTTCCTCCCTAGAGGGAGGCACATGAGTTCTGACGATGCGAACCTCCACTAGGATTTAATTTTGCCGAGAGCACCCAAGTTTAACAGACACTCTATTGTCATCACCAGAGGCGTAGCTACTGCCGTATCAATGATACGGGGCCACCAAGCTACAAGAACCCTAACATATGTAGCTACAGTCCCACTAACAAGGTTCTCATATCTAAAAAAGAGCCCCGAAGGTATTTTGATACAGGGCCCACTCAGAACTAGCTACGCCAGTGGTCATCACATATTATAGTCTTTCCACTTTTGCCAGTTGATATGCAGCTTGAAATTCCCTGTTTTTCGGAGAATATGTACAAGAATAATATTTGATCATCAAAATTATCCGGATCATGATATTATTAAGACCAGGGGCGTAGCTTTCACCATGTTAGCCGTATCTATGGTACGGAGCCCCCAAGCAACAGGGGTCCCAACAGTACAAAATCATAAAATGTTATCAATAATTCTATTAACAAAGATCCTATTCCCAAAAAGAGGCACCCAATGAGTCTTGATACAGGTTCCACTTAAGACCAGCTACATCAGTGATTAAGACTGAGCCGAGAACGAAACGAGGCCCAGTTGACCTATGCCTTAAGACGTGCCTACTCAGGTATGGAACTTTCACAAACACCAAACTGCAATAAGATTTTCATTTTTTTTTTTTTGCACGTTGAATGATATTTTATTTGAAACTAGCACTGTGTCAGTTCTCTTTGGCCGCGCGCGCGGACCATTAAAAGAAACTCTAAATCATCTGTAATTCAACCAAAACTTATGCGATGAACTAAAACCCTCGATATTCACTTCAAAATCACGACTTCAAATGACTGGAGAAAGAGAAAACATCTGGCTCATAATTCCGCGAATTCATTCGATTCAGAAGTGCTTTCTTCCCGAAATTTTGTACCCTTCTTCTCGAAAATGAAAAATGACATTCTTGTGCACATCTGCATGAATTCACTCCGCCCTTTTTACAGAATTATTTACCATTCCCACAAGCTCTTTCCCCACACACATATTGTTCCTCTCATCGCTTGTACATTCATCATACCATTGTTCGAAAATTGGGGAAATTCCACGAATGAATAATTTTAAAAGTTAAGAATGTCGCACATAATGAGAATATAAATGATAAAAATTAATAAGAGAATGTTATTGATGAAAATTAATAAAAATATATATTTGCATAATGAAACTAAGAGAAATCGAACTACCGTAAAATACGGCGGATAACACGCATTTTAAACACAAAAAAATATAATAGAAATGTAAATGTGCGCGTTATTCATCGGGTATAAAAATAATAACTTTAAAAATTAAAAAGAGAGAGAAAGAGAGAGAGATAAGCATTAAAAAGGTAGACTTTTACATGGATCGAAATACTATTTATTTAAAGGAACAAGTAATATAAAAAAAAATTTCAAGTTAATTCCTACTTAGATCAACAAAGAAAAATTTTATTTTAGCTACTTTTTATTAAATAGTTACAATTAATATAAATATGTATATACATATGACAGAATCACAACATTAAGTGGTAATTAATTTTTATTAACTATCATTAAAGTATCGTAATGCCATTCAAAACAATCGTGTCTATAAAATTTCAGTTCAACTGAATGCTTTAAAACGTGAGAATTTTTTTTAAAAAAAAGTTTTGACCCAAGTTGCTAAAAATGAAACCGAAGTGGCTGTATCTGTAATTCTTTAAATCTAATTAGTTTCAATCAATAAATTTTATTTAATTATAATTAAATTATCGTATTTTCCCCAAAAACAATAGTGTATAGAAAATTTCAGCTCAAATGAGAGCTTTAAAATTTATTTTATTAACGATTGAAAATTCTACCAAGATAAATAAATAAACAAATAAATAAATATGTATAGAGAGTGTGTGGAGTTAATAGTAGGAATTGAAAAATGACTTAATTAATGAACTTAAGGTATCCGACTACTTGCGACAATTTTTTTTAAAAAAAAAATGGAGATATCTGTGTGATTTTTAAATTTGTTTAGTACAGTTTATAAAAGAAAAATATGCTAAAATGAAGAGAAAAATAAATTATTAATAAAATTGGAAAGAATTGGTAAAAATTTACAAAAAATTACATAAACGGGGTCTATTCTGTATAAATAGTTTACGAACAAATTTCAAATTTTATTGTGTTGCTTTGCTATTCATTTTTTAAATGATCTTCGGGATAAGACATATTTTAATTTTTGCAAAAACTAGAGAACTTTATGCTAGTTATTATATGAAAGTGCTTAAAAAAACAGTGATTCTATTCACATAAGGGACTGTAAATTTTGTAATAAAACAGTGATTGATAAATCTGAAAGTTAGCACACTTCTACTTTTTCTACAGAACATACACAAAAAATTTCAGTTAATTATTTTCAAAACTTTTTGAGCCGTCGCGCGTGTCCCCGTTAAAGCATTTAAAAAACCATATATTTCAAGTAAAACGCATCTTGCTGAAAGTAGTGGCATATGCTTTTATTAAAATACTTACAGTTTTTGTTCTAATGAATGGAAAATAATAAACTCAGTATTTTTATAAAGCTAATAAGATAGCTTATAAAATAAAATCATAAGCAAATTTGTCAATTGTTGGCAAAATTCACAGTCTTAGGGTAATCGGATATATTTTACAGGATTATAATCCCAAAAGTGTATTATTTTTTCAAAAGCCTGGGTGAGTGTGTGAATATTAACGTCGCACTGTTCAGCTACACGAGGGCTTTTGGTGATGGACCACGTAATTTTGAACCATGGTAAATGAGTGGACGACACCGAGCTGGCCCCCCCTCTTCAACTACCCACCACACCAACGGGAGGGTTTCAGCTCTCGACAGTTTAGTGCACCCGCCCTCAGGGGGGTCTTTAGTGATCGGGGCCAAACTTTGAAAAGGGCCCGCCACAACCAACCCTTGACCCTCGGCTACCGTGGCCACAAAACCCTGGATTTTGTGTGTGTGTAAAAAAGAGTTATATTAACGTCACAAAATGGCATAGAGTTATTGGCGAGGGATCACGAAATTTTTTTGAGCCATGGTCGGATGGGGGGCAACCCCCCCTTTTAACTACCACACTACTCCAACGGGGGAATCTATTCGAGCCTCGATAGATTTAACGTGCAATGGCCCCTTCTAAACTACAGGTCTTTAGCGGCACCAGACTCGAGTTTTAAAGCCGGGGATAATACCTCGAATAAACAACTTCAAAACTTTAAAAACATTATACACGTACTTTTGGGGGTTTTCCCGTAAAAGGGGGGTGCGCGTTATTCGAAAAATAACCTGTGATATGGTCGCTCTTTTCCATATTTTTTTGTTTGTCAGCGTGAATTAGAGGTGTGGGTTTTTCCCAAAAATGATCAGACTTTTTAAAATTCTTAATATGACATTAAGAATAAAACTTAAACTTTACTTTGAAAAAATTTTATAAAAGGGGTGAGAATCTAATAAATCAAACACAAAAGGATAGTTAAACCAAATTGGGTTTTGGTAATTTGGACATTTTTATCTAAATAATTGCCAATTAAAAAAAGCCTCCAATTTTTATCGGAAAAAACCTTCCCCAAAATTTAAGCCCAAAAATTTTGGTTTTTTTTGGGTGGCCTAATTCACCCCTTTTCCCTTTTAAAAATTTTTAAATTGATTCCGGGGTTTGGTTTTGGGAAAGGAACCCTTTCAATTTTTTCCTTTGGGGGGGCCTTTTCTTCCCCCCAAATGGGCCACCTCCCAAAAATTAAAAAATTTTTTAATTTTTCGAAATTTTTAAAAGGGCCTTAATTGAAATATTTTTATTTAAAAATTTTCCCTTGAAAAAAAGTTTGCCTTTAAACCTAGCCCAAAAGGAAACTTCTTTCCTCAAAAATAAAAAATAAATTCCGGAAATTTTTTTTTTTGCAAAAAGGCTTGCCAAAATTGGATGAATTTTAAAAATTATTTTTTCAAAAGTTTTAAATTTTCTCCCATCCTTAAAAAATTTTGGAAAGAAATTTTTCAAACACGGCCAAAAGATGGGCCCCAAAAACCGAAAAAATTTTTAAATGAATATTTCAAAAAAAAAACAGAAGTTTTTTTGGAAAAAAAATTTTTTCCAAAAATTAAAAACCCCCTTTAAATTATTTTATTGGCCTTTAAAAAAATGGTTCCCCGGGGGATGGCAAACTCAAATGAAAAAGAAACTTTTTGTTTAACCTTTTTACCGCAAAATTTGTTTTTTAAAAAACCAATTTTTGGAAACCCCTTCCCTTTACATCCCAAAACCCTTTTTATTTCCCCACGTTTTTTCCCAAATTTTTTCATTTAACAGGTTTTTTTAAAATGCCCCGGCCCTTTCGGGACCTTTTTTGGCTGAAAAAAACCAGCCTTTGGAAAATCCCCGGCCGTTCTTTAAACCCTTAAAACGCCCGGTGGGGAAAGTTGGGGATGTTTTGTTTGCCCATGCAAAAACCGGATTTTTGAAAAAGGGGGGATTTTCCTTTTGTCAATAACATCAACCATCTAAAAATATAGTTAATTCAAAAAACCCCTTTTCCCACTCCCCCGCCCAATCATTACCAATGACCACGGTTGTAACATTGTATATATTTTTAAAAAATGAAGAAAGATTAGATTAAATTTTCAAGCCTTTTTCTTTTACTTTTAAAAGTTCACACTCTGCCTTTTATGTATATATATATGTTCAAATTTTCAATCATTTAAAATACTTTTTTTCCTCCCCCCAAATTCAAAATATTTTTAAAATTTTTGTGAATGACATTTTTAAGTTAATACAATTTTTTTAAATATTAATTCATTAATTTTTAAATTAATGTAAAAAATAGCAAAAACCAAAAACAATAGTCCAACACCATATATAAAAAAGTCTCTCGTTGTGTCCCTTTGGCGCAATGGATAACGCGTTAGACTTCTTATCCAAAGATAGTGAGTTCAAATCCCACCTGGGATGGCCTAATTTTAGAGAATGCGATTTCTTTTTTCCAAAAAATTTTTATTTTAAATAATTAAATTTAATTAATGAATATATTGTAACGAACAAAAATAATAGCCCAACACAGTGGATCCCCCCCAAAACCCTTTGGGTTTTTTATTGATTATAATTTAAGCAAATAGTACGTAAAATTTAATTAAATATTTGTTATTAATGATTAATTTTTTTTAATTAATGCTGAATTTTTTTAATAATTAGTTTTTACTGTGTTTTTTTCCCGAAAATCGACAAAATCTAAAAAGGGTATGATACAAAGGGGGAACTTTTTGACCCCCCCTTTAAAAAATTTTTTGGCTACTGGTCCCAAAACCATTTTGTACTTAGAAAAAGGGAAAAAATTTCTTTCTATTTTGCCATTTAAAATTGTGATTCTGTCAAAGTAAAAATATTTATACTATTAATACCGTAAAATTTGGCGTATAACCCCACCCCTTTGGAAAAAAAAAATAAGACCGAAACTTAAGGGGCTTTTCCGCCGGGGATAAAAATGAAAAGCTTTAAAAAAAAGTAAAGGATAATTTTTTTAAAAAAAACCTTTTTTTCACATGTATCTCCCAAACACTTTTATTTGGTTGAAATTTCCTTACGAACTAAAAAAAGTTGTAAAATTCCCAGGGATTTTTTTTTAAAAATTTGGGATAAACCAAAAATTTTAAAAACATAAAAACAATGTATACTAATATTTTGATTTCTTCCTTTTTAAAAAGGGGGGGGCGTTATACGGCGAATATTTAAAAAATTTAAAAAAACAACTTGAAAAATTAAAAAATTTAAAAAATTTAAAAATTTTTTTTTGTTTACCTAAAAAAATTATTTTTTTAATATTATTTGTTTATTTTATATATTCACATACTTCTCACTTGTAAATAACCTCCATTTTAGCTGATTATTTCATAATAAGCGTTTAAAATCAGATAAGCTCTACTCAGGACGTTCACAGTAAGCCTCCAGTTTCGTCTTTTCATTGCCTCTGAGGGTCAGAGGGGAATGACAGGGTTTGTGAATGCATATAAAGACATGCACAATGAATAGCTGGACGTCACACCTGCAGAAGACGTTCTTCCCCATTATCTGCCCTTTAGCACTTGCTGAAAAATGGTCGGACAAAAGAGGGGAGAGGGTTTAGGGGAGTGTCAAAGGAAGAAATTCTTTTCTCTGAAAAAGAAAAATAACCCTCAAACTATTTAAGTAAACTCCATTGAGACAGCCTTGGAGATTCCGTTAAAAGATGGGTTTTGAAAATTTCAAAGAAAGACCAAAAGGTTAAATGATCCTAAAATAGATGGATTCCTTTATTGACTCCTAAGTTAGCAAGCGATTTTTCGGATTACTTTTGTGATTCCCGATCTACCTAATGTCTTCCAACTGTTGAAGGTAATGCTAGCAGATTCTTTGAAGTGGTTTATAGATAAATTAACTATAATCTGAAAGAGATGAAGCTTATTTAATTCTATGTATCCTTTTCTTAATAAATTGAAGTTTCATTTTTGAAATCGCTAATGCAATAATTGAAAAGTAGTGAGGAAATAAATTCATATTTTATGTAATTCTCGAGGACGGGTTCGTGGCTATAAATTAGAAGAAAAAAACATGGTTATATGAAATACTTTGAGAGGAAATTTAATAAACTAAATTGAAAAAGAGAATTAATATTTATATTTTTAAATTAATTATATCTATTAAAAACAATTGTAATTATTGGAACATTAAACAATCGTTATCACACATAATTACATAATTTTAAAACGGTAGTAAAGAGCAATATGTATTAAAGAACCAAAATCATATCGGTAATTCATTGTATTTATTCATCTAGAATTTTTCAAAATTTAATTACGGCAAGAAATACTGAAAAACTTTCGCTTAAATATATTCATTGTAATCAAACATAAATGACATAGAAAGCCTTTTGTCTATGAGTGACAAATTTAACCCTTTACCAGGCCGTGTTATATATATATAAATATGTTTTCCCCCAATTTCATCAGTCTAATCTCTTTATCAGTCATCTTCATCTGTCTAACTTACAATTCACTTTACATATTGTAGTAATTTCAAACAAATTTCATAAACTTGTTGTGCTTACTTTTACGATCTTTTTCCAAAATTTTTTCATGGGGAATAATTTTAAAATTCAATTATCATTTAAAAATATAAAATATTTCTAATTCCCTATTGTTCTTGAAGGTTGTAGGATTCACAAAATTTATTTTAGAAAGTTCATGTGGAGAGAGATTAAAAAGAAACAAAATGTATATATATAAAAGCCTTTCAACAACACACAATGAGTCGTGGTTAATCTATTCCCACTAAACAAAGGGGTTTTAAAAATCAAAGTAATTTTACCTAATAAGCTAAAAATTAATTCCTTTTCTTAGATCAGTTCATTCCCAAAAATATTTTAATGAACCATCTCTAGATAAAAATAGCCCGGTAAAGGGTTAGTCATAACATTTTAATCAATTTATACTTAGAACTCATATTTGATGCAACGCATTAAAGTGGAAAAATTATAAGAATAAATTCCTAATCAGATTGAAATGATTAAGAATTTAGATTCGTCATAAGTGTTTAAAATTAATATTAAAGATAATTAATTTTTTTTCGATAAATATTGAACTGTTTTGTTTCTAATTCTTTCTCTGGAAGCGTTTTACAACTCTTTTTAACTAGATAAAAAAAAATTATCTTTCGATAACTGCACTAATGTTCAGCTATTAATGAATCCATCAAATCTTTCTACTTCCATGTCACATACTTGGCATCATTTGGCGATTGGAGTGAAATGGGCGTTGAATGCGGCAACCCTATTTAAAGCCGGCAAATAGAGCCAACAGCAACAAGTCAAACGAGTGAAGGAACTCGTTTTCCTACGGTTGGGAGTTTGAGCGTTGCTGTGTGTGATGTTAGGGATGCGGATCATTCGATGATGTTCGGTGTTTCTCTGGGTTTGTGGTTTGGATCGCTGATATTCTGGTCAGTGGCGGCCAATCCCCCACCTGAAATTGCGGGATGCCGATCAGATGTATTATGGGGGCGGCTATAAACCCCCTCCACGTTACATGGTCGTTTTGCCGGGGGCCCGGACGAACCAGATTCCTTTGCGTAAAAGAGCTCTCATTTCACTTACAAGTACTGAAATCGGACTAGCTCTTTCTACCTGTGATTGCGGCGAAAATGAATTCTGCAGGCTAAGTAAGGAACGAATAGAAGTGTCCGCCCGGGGTTAGCCACGCGACAAAAACCCGTGGTTTCATGTTCCGTCGGGGGATCTGGCTGTGTTCTTTTCCAAATTATTCACCATAGATTTTTATGTTTCATGGGACGGAATTTATCTAGGTAAAAACTCAGCCTTAGATCAAAGAAAAAGCTAGTGTTTAAAGGTTGTTATTGGATGGCGAGAGGGTCACCCATCAGAAACCTCAGAGATTATGTTATGGAAAAGATGATTGGGAAGGTGATCATCATTTTCCAGTGACGACTCCCAAAACTAAATCTGGTAGTAGCACAAGAACTCCGTGTTGTCTGATATTCTACCTCATTGCATGTGTTCTATCTTTATTGACTTTTAGGACTAGTGATAGTATGAGTTCTCTACCTCAGTCTACGGCCAGCGGTGAAATTGAACAGACTATTTCAAAAATAGACTTGACACATACCCAACAAATGAAGTCCACATGGGACAGTACAAAACAGTGGCCTTGGTGGTGGACATCGGGGAAGTTTTTTGAGGTTGCTTAAAAGCATGTTAGCCTATAATTATTCATTCGACTATACCGAAATGTTTACTTCATTATCATTAATTGTGTATTTTAAACTGCAATATATGTAATTCTCCCTAATGTGATTATTTGTAATCTGCGAATTACGTCAGAGTAGTTGATAAAAAGCGATGTTAAAAAATACGTTTTAATTGGTAGTTGAAATGTTTTTGTATAATTAAGTAATTTAGTATTTAAATTGATTTTGCAGTAACGTAAATAAAACTTTTCGAGAAAAATCATCCTTGTTTATGATTACACTTTCTTCTTTTTTTTGGGTTTTTTTTCACTAATAATATGAGTTGAATTAAAGAAAGAAAAAATTCATATATAATGCAAATTTTTTTTTTGAAATTTTTTATAAGTTTGATTTTAATTCTGTTACTAAGAGTCTATTTCGTACATTGAATTTATGTGTTTATGATGAATAATATCAGAAGAAATACAATTGATATCATTTGTGTTATTTTAATGTTTCATATCCGCTATACGTGCCTCATATCTTGATGTGTTCAAATCAAGTTGCTTTTATAACATCAGAGTAATATTTATATTAACGTGATATATTTAGAAACTCTTAAAAACAAGTGGAAAAATTTCTTTTATACTATATAATGGTCAATTTTTATGTGTTTTAATTTGAAATACTCTTACAAATCAGAATATATGTTACATTTTGATTTCATTAAAAAATCTTACCTGATCGTATTTGACTTAACATTGCATTTTATATGTTTTAGAGTTCTATGAATTTCTGTATCATTAAACGAGAAGAAATAGTAGTATGAAAAGAAAGTATTAATCATAAGAAAAAAAATTATAATTAATTGCTATTTTTAAAAATTTGGTTGTAACTGAAAAAAATTAAATTTGTAGTGGTTTTTCTTCAAATTGAAATTAACTAACTTTATATTGCACGAATTTTTATGACACGTTGGAAAAAAGTATATGCAGAACTACTTATTGTCTACTTAAAAATGTGTGGTTATGAAATAAGTTTGAAAAATTTATTAGAAAATGTGTCTATATATATACAGTCGGACCTCCGTTTTACGAACCTCTATTGTGCGAATTTTACGAACTTTTTACTGGAACAAAAACTAAATAATATTGAAAATGAATATTTAACGATTTTTCTACATAAACCTTTTTTCGGGATATAACGACTTCGTTAAATAGAGGTCCGATTGTACTTATATATTGCATTTTATGAATGTTCTGGTAAGGAAACTCCATGCGTATGTGGGTACAAAATTCATCAAATAAGAAAAATATCTCCATGATTCAGTCACATATACTAGTAATAACTTTACTTAGCGTGAAAAACAAGAAAACAATTTTTTAAACGTAGAGAAACACTTATGTGTATGATATTTTTCACACATAATTTTTTCATCCTATAGTCTTACACCTTTCTCTATTCTTTGTTCACAAGAGGCCAGTGTGCAATGGGATCCATCTAAACATCAAAATAATTTTCCGCAGTTCTTTGCATATATAATGTTTTCTTAATACCACTGCTTTTAGAAAAGCTTCATTTCGTACTGTTTCGGACACCAAAAGTTTTGGCAACTTTGTTTTGAATCCTTAAAGAGCGACAAATATGTTTACTTAATCAAATTACCTTTTTTTTTGTTCTTTTATCCAAAAGCCTGGTATTAATTACAATGTTACGTATTACCTACATAATTTGCCAAAGGAGTGAGTGTTTATAAATATCACAATTTTCAGCAACACTAGGTTATTGGCGACAGACCTCATTATTTTGAGGACGACACCTGAGCTGGTACCCCCGCTCTGAATTCCCACACCACGCCAAAGGGACGATTTTAGTTTCGAAAGGTTTAATGTTCATCATCTCATCTACACAGCGGGTCTTCAAATGCACTAGGCTCGTGACCTTGACTACTAGGCTATCTCACCTCATCATTTGCCAAAGAAAATTTGAAAATGAAGCCATCAATGCGGAACTTATTTTTGTTGAGGTTTTATACATATTCACAAAACATTCGATAGCATTCGTTCAAGAATAATT
This sequence comes from Trichonephila inaurata madagascariensis, assembly GCA_019973955.1. Taxonomy (NCBI): domain Eukaryota; kingdom Metazoa; phylum Arthropoda; class Arachnida; order Araneae; family Nephilidae; genus Trichonephila; species Trichonephila inaurata. The sequence continues at coordinate 106,998 of BMAV01006538.1, read as the reverse complement.
TTTACATTGATTAAAAATAATATGTTTAACATGGAGAAATTACAATGTCTTTTGATACAGCAGTCTAATTTTAATTTCTTCCCGCTTGTAGATTATTTGAACAGTTCTTTATAAATGCGACAAACCAGATTGCAATAATGTATCTAAAAGTATAGTTTTGGATTGCATATGTGAGCTATTCAATCTCACTTTGAAATGTTGAGACCTTATTTCCTTATTATATTTGAAATCGATTCATATTGATAACGTAACATGTTCCTCAAAACCGATCTGATACTAAATTTAAAAATATATACATCACTTTTAAATGATTATACGGGCCCCTCGAAATAAGAGACCCCATACGTGCACACTTCAAACCTTTTTCCGGTTATTAGGCTTCGATCTTCTATTCATTTCCGTCCACTTCCCTTGGATAGGGGGTGGGCGAAACCTTACCGAATAGAGCGATTCTTTTCTTCAGAGGAACGTGTCTGGCTAGTGTGAGCCCTTATCTCGCCCCTTATAAGAAAAGAATGGATGGGTAAGGTGGAAGTCCAGCGGGTGGTGAGTTTATGATCTATCATTAAAAAAAGGAAACATTAATGGTTTTGAATCTGCGCTTTCCATTACCATCTTCATTAGGGCTCATTTCGGTTGCGGAACATGTTTCATGATGTTCGAGCAGTAAACGTTTTCGAATGTGAAGGGATGTTAGTTTCTATGCTTGAGTGAATTGTTTACTGGGATAGTTTCGTGATTGAAGGCTGAAAATATATATTTTTTCTTTGATTAATGCCAGTAGTTTGCAGTGTCATCACATTCCAACTATTTGTTAACCCCTTTTGTATTTTTATTTTTCAATTTAGTTTTGTATTCCAACTAATGTTCAGTTCTGTATTTTGACTTCTAACTAAATCTGTCTTCGCCAAATGTTCAAGGATTTAAATTGAACGCGGAGCACATTTTCAGACACAGAAAAATGTCTCAATTTTTTAAGAAAACTTGCGACATTGTAATTCAAACATTTGTTTATAATTGTGCGCTTTTAAAATTTCAAAATTTACTATAAATAGTTATTTTTACCTTGAAACATGTAAAGGGACATCTCATTTAACATTACAATGCAGGGAAAAAAGTGAAACGTATTTTATACCAGAAAAAAATGGGTAAACTCAGATAAAACAAGTAATATAAAAAAATAATTTAAGTCAATTCCTACTTAGATTAACAAAGAAAATTTTTATTTTAGCTACTTTTTTTTAAATAGTTACAATTAATATAAATATTATATAAATATTATATACATATGACAGAATCACAACATTAAGTGGTAATTAATTTTTATTCATTATCATTTAAGTATCGTATTGTCCTCCAAAACAATCGTTTATATAAATTTCAATTGAACTGAATACTTTAACACATGAGAAAAAAAACCTTTTCAAGTTTTGACACAAGTCGCCAAAAGGGTCGCTAAGTCACCAAAAATGATGCCAACGTGGTTGTATTTGTAATTCTTTAAATAATCAGTTTTAATCAATTAAAATTTTTATTAATTATTATTATATTATTGTATTGTCATCCAAAATGATACTGTATATAAAATTTCAGCTCAATTCAGCGCTTTAAAATGTATTTTATTAACGATTGAAAATTCCACCAAGATAAATAAATAGATATACAAATATATAAATAAATAAATATATATAAACAGTGTGAGCTAATAGTAGGAATTGAATGAGTACTATGAGGAAATATGCAGCTTTCTATAGGATAGTGAAGCCAGAGTACAGTATTTCTGTTGGAATATTTTTTTATCCGAAAAACTTTTCCAAACCTGGGTCCTATTCCTTAACATTACGCCGAAGGCAGCCTTAATCCTTTGTTGTCTTCTACCTCATACTTCATGATTTCAACAACGTTGTTACTTCACGTTAATTGTTAGACAGCATGCGAACTTAATTCTTATTAATCAGGTATTTTTTTCCCATTAATGTTATGTTAAAATAGGTTTGGAATTTTGAGATTAATTAACAAAAAAAAACTCATTTAACTTATAATCTGAGATTAATTTGATTTCGAAAATAATTTTTTATGGGAAGTTATGTTTCCCACTATTCACTGGGAGCTATTCAAATGTAGAACATTTTGAGCGTCTTGTATTTCTTTTTATATCGCATTACTTGGATATTTATAAAATATAATTTGCAAACACTAAAATCTGCAAAATAAATTATAAATTAGGTATATTTTTGTATTCTCAAATCTAAGAATTTATAGATGTTACTTTCCATGAAATTTCAGAAAACAGGGATCAACACATAGTGGGACATTGCAAGCTGTATAAAGATATCTTGTTCTCATGTGCTTTAGTAGAGCACAAATGGCAACGTCCAGTGGCGCACACAAGGGGGGTGTCCTAGGGGTCCGGGCCCCTCCCAAAGCCCTTGATTATTTTTCTTATTGATTATAATTCCTAAGTATGTAGTACGTAAAATTTAATTCAGTATTTGTTATTAATGATTAATTTTATTAATTAATGCTAATTATTTATTCAATAATTAGTTTTTTACTGTTTTTGTTTCCAAAAATCGACAAAATCAAAAGGAGCAGGATACAAGAATGGAGGCACTTGCGACCCTGGACACCCCCTTGAAAAATTTCTGTGTGCGCTACTGGCAACGTCTATATGCTTTTTGTGAAGTCAATATAGTACGTCATCTGGAACGCTTTTCGTGCTTCCAGGAAAATTACTGGTCATCCTTTGCGTTTACGACTTGATAAAAATCAGTTGTGCTAGCAGTGCAAATCATTGGTTGGAAAATAGCTTCCCGTCGCCATTTAAAAGCTAATGAATTTGGTGGGAAGTTTATTCCACGGCCTTAAAAAGTGTTAACTGAATGTTTTGAAACGCAGGGGTCGGCAACCTTTTAGCTGTGGCGTGCCAAACCAATCAATCTACCAATATGATTCAGTGTGCCACACAGTAGGTCAAATAATTCGATTTCGGTAGGTTTAAACAATTCGATTCCCGCGGTAATGCTTGCAGAAGAAAGAGGTCAATAATACACATTTACAGTTTTATTTTTTGTTTTAATTTTGCTTCATTTAAAGATATTTCTTAACATAAAAATAAACAGAATAAAATATAACTATTTCTTCAATAAAATGAAAATTTTAATTGTACACATATTACGTATTTTTAAGGATATTTATTGAAATACGAAATGAACAACGTAAAATATAAGTATGAAGATAAAAAATTTTTTAATGAGAACCTAGGATTTGCACACCGCTCTACTTTCATATCCACTGGCGTAGCTAGTTCTGAGTGGCCCCGTATCAAAATTACTTCGGGGCCCTGTTATTATGCCCCCTTATGAGAGCCCTGTTATTGGAACTGTAATTACACATGTTGAGGCCCCTGTAGCTTCGGGTCCTTGTATCATTGATACGGTGGTAGCTACGCCCTGTTCATGTCACAAAATCAGGGAGATTATATATGTGTGACTTTCAATTTGACACGATTCTAAGCATTCTTTGAGGACTCGAAAGATTTTTTACTTTGATATATACAGCCAACAGCGGAAAGCAGAGTACATGCAATTTTCTCTCTTCAAATAATTAAATCTCTACAACAATGGGCCCTGCTGTACGACGAACAACGACCCCTGCTCTGACATCATTTTCCTTCGTTTGAAGTGATAGTTTGAAGTGAAGTTTGAAGCTACAATATAAATACTTGTTTTGGTTTGACAAAATGCTGCCTCCTAAATCTGGCTGCACTATTTATATGTAAAGATATCGGTGTTTTTCGTGGCTGTGAAAATCGTCGCAAAAAATTTCGGCGAGTTCAGTTTTAGTTCAGTTTTCCGATATTTATCTGTGTCTCAACTTTTACCAGTTAAAATATGAAAACTAATATATTCTTTAAATATTTCAAAATTCCAAACACGCAAGATGGGGTATGAGTATATGTGTTTTAATCGCACAAGCTTATTTTAATATTGAGACACTTTTTTATATCAAAATGTATTCCGAGTTTGCGATTTGTACTCGAGGAACTGGGTGAAGGCAGCCTTAATATGAATTTTGTATTTTCTATAGATTTACGTTAGCGAATTTCTAGAAATTAGGCGTATATATCGAAATTTCTGTTTTTATGTGTGTGAAAAGAGAATCTCCCAACTTTAAAAAAGTGTATATTATAATAGTTCTTAAAAAAGGGGGATAAAATATTCTCACAATTTGTCGCACCTGTTAGTTCGCTAATTAATTCGTACTGTTCAAATTATGCAACTAAAAAAATATCAGTTCAGACAGACTTAGTTATAAATTTTGTTTTATTTATATAATTTTAAATATTTATACATTCATTTTTTAAAATATGCCTTTTAAGGTATCCGACTACCCTAAAATTGTGAATTTTTTTTTATGATTTTATCTTGTAGGCCATTTTATTACCATCTTTTTATGGGTCATCTTCCATTACCATCCAAGTTTATTATTTTCCGTTCACTAGAACAAAAATTACAAGTGTTTTGTAAAAACAGAAGCCGTTACTTTAAGCAAGATGTCATACTTTACAATGCGTTTTACTCGAATTGTGTGTGAGTATGTTTTGAAAATGTTCAAACGGGAACAGCGATTGCTCAGAAAGTTTTGAAAATAATTAATTGAAATTTTTTTTGTATGTCCTGTATAATATTAAAGTGTTTTAACCTTCAGATTTATCAATTACTGTGTTTCATTACAAAATTTACAGTCCCTTATGTGAATATAATCACTTTTTTTAAAGCAATTTCATATAATAACTAAGATAAAGTGCTCTAGTTTTAGTAAAAATTAAAATATCTCTTTATTCTGAAGGTCATTTCAAAAATGAATAACATAGCAACACATCAGAATTGAAAAAGTGAAAATTAGTTCATAAACTTTTGGTATAGAGCGAGCCCCGTTTATGTAATTTTTTGTCAATTTTTACCCATTTGTTTCCATTTTAGTAGCAATATTTTATTTTTCTCTTCTTTATTTTAGCCGTTTTTTCTTAAAATTTACTAAATAAGTCTAAAACCACAAAAACAACTCCATTTTTCCCATTTTTTTTTAAAAAAAAAGTTGTCGCAAGTGCTTCGGATACCTTAAGACATTCTGTATTTAATTTGATATTTTACGTCGCACTTTTTGAAACTGAGTGAGGGCAATTGGCGATGAACTTCATAATATGGACCTCGGTTAGATTACGAGGATGACAACAGGGTTGACAACCCCAGCATCTCCAGACTTCCTCACCACACTATTGTGAGATTTTTAAGCCGCGACCGATTTAACGTGCGCCAACCCTTCTACTCGGTGGGTCTTCATTATCAGGACACAAACCACAGATTCGCGACCATGACCACTTGGCTACCGCAGCCGTGAGACTCTTTTTAATTAAAATTGCATATCATGCTATCTATTCATTACGATATATTTACTTCTTTAGCTTTCAATAAACTCAAGAATGACAATTTATCTTCATTCTCCAGTAAAGCACGAGCACATTTATAACGAAAAAGCATAAATCTTTCATGTAATTGAGGGGAAGCCCAATTTATTTTATCTCTTTGAACAGTTTTTGAGATTATCAACGTCAGAAACAAGCACTTACGGGCCTTCCGGGAACTAAATTGTTTACCACAATTTATAGCCTATTTTTTTTCGCTGTTTTTAGCAGACTTTTTTTTTATAAACCGATATCTCTGTCCTTTTTTCTTTTATGTCAATCTTGTGGCCCCTGAAGTATATATTTTGCTTTACTTAATCTCTTCTCGTCGACAAACCAGACATAACAAAATCATCCGGGGAAGGATCTTCAGTATGTCTTAATATGTTTTCAGGGCTTATTGTGGTCTTTTGGCTTTTATTTACGAAAGTTTTGTTTAAATATCAATCAAAAACAGAGAAGTAACAATTTTGAGATAATAAAAAGAAATTATTTTTATGAAATAGTTAACAGCATTAATACTGCTAAATCATCGGTCTGACTTATGACGTCTATCCTAATGCAGTGGCGCATACAAACCTCTCTTAAGGCAGCGGGCTTACATTCTGAAACATACAAAAGTGGATGAAGACACTAAGGGGTAAAAATTAAAAATCTGATGGATTATGGGGGAGGTTGCAGTGGCGTAACGTACACCCCCGCATTGCGGAGGCCTAGGATTCTAGGGGGCCCCAAACCTGACTTTGAGGGTGGAGTCCTAATGACGCTACGCCACTGGGAAGTTGGTTGAACGCCCAAACCTCCTTCTTGTGTAAGCCACTGTTCTAATGTGTCCTTTTAGAATATTGTTTCATTGACACTGGTTAGACATTAATATATTTTTAAAAAGTTGCTTAGGAAGTAGTTATGCATTTAAAAACACGTTTTTAAGGTAAGGACAAATTTGTTGCTCATTTCCCCAGTATCAAGAGAATGTTTTATTTAAGTTCTGAAATTTACTTAATTTTGTGTTGTAAAGTTTTATTCTTAGTAGGTATTATTATTAAAATCTTTTTAGTGGTATTTTATATATATATATATCGTAATTGCCACTTATTATAATTTCATCAATGATTTGAATTCAGTGTTTTCTCTTTTAATATGATTTTTTTTAAATCACACAATTTTATTTATGTATAATATATATACAGTGGCGCACACAAGGGGGTTCCTGGAAGTCCGGACCCTCCCAAACCCCTTGATTTTTTTCCGATTGGTTATAATTCTAAGTATATAATACGTAAAATTTATTTAAATATTTGTTATTAATGATTAATTTTATTAATTAATGCTAATTATTTATACAACAATTAGTTTTTTACTGTGTTCTGTTCCTAAAAATCGACAAAATCAAAAATAGCATGATAAAAGAATGGTGAACTTTCAACTCCGGACCCCCTTGAAAAATTCCTGTGTGCGCTATTACTTATATATATATATATATATATAACGAGATCGTATTAAAATTGGGAATATTTTTAGCCAAATGTGTTTGCCATACGCAACTATTTTTTTTTTTTTAAGGATTACTTATTTAAGATTAAGATCACCACAATATTATGAGGGTTTTCACATGAAAAAATGGAATAAATAATTCCCTTGTAATTATAACTATAGTACAAATCGTTTCAAAAGATTAAAATAAAATAATTTCTGAGAGAAATATAGCATGTAACAAAAATAACTGTGCATATAATGTTTAACGAATTTACAGTGAGAAAACGTATGACCTGTGCATATAATGCGGGGATATATTAATCTCGTATATGGTTTATCAAAAAATGTCTCTTAAGCAGATTATCATATATTTAATAAGTTTTGCCTTTTTTAAACTGCCAACTGGTAAAATTTTAAAAAGGAAAAGAATAGTTTATAACAGATAAAGAGCTTTAAAAATTAGAAATGTTAATATTATTAGTTTTTTGACACAGATAGAACTTCATTAGTTAAAATTAAATTAACATAACTTTAAAAAAATGAATTATTATGTTTATCAATAGAAAACTGGCATCTAGTCAAACATTGATGTAAGACATCAAGTGCAGTATAAATCGAAGCACAAATATGAATATCAAGTCGAGCATCTTAATATAAACTCGAGCGAGTTTTTAATCTACGACACACATCCACCCGTCTGTCATATCCTGGTTGGTCGCTGGCTAATTAAAATTCCAGACAAAACAGTCTGCGACTGATAAAAACCACGTTTATTTTCATCTCGTAAACTGTCAAGAGATCGATAGTGTTTGTTTATTCCAAGATTTCCTCACCCTAATGTTGATGAGTGGCAACATTCGACTCTGTACGCAGTCCTCTCTCTTTTTCTTGGAAAAATCTCTTGATGAAAGGAAGAAATTTATGCCAGTTTTTGAGACAAAGATTCCTTGATTATGCTTTTGAATTTTCGTTGTTGATATTATCATCTGTGAACTAGGTTATGACAATTATCTATGATTCTTATAAATCATTCTTTATTTAAAGTATTATAATTTATAATATAATTACTTATGTTTACATCTATTTCTTACTTTTTGTTGTTGGGAAAAAACGATTTTTTATTCGAAAAGATCTTAAATATCAAATCATTCTTAAATATATATCATTTTTGATACAAACGCATCCTTCAAATGCTCTGTGTGGTTCCCAAACTTACTATGCTCAATGACCCTTTTTTATACTAAAAACTTGGCCTTTTACCAAGTGAAATATCTCTGTATCAATATGCATAATAGGAACATTATAAATGTAACTTTTGATGTCCTAAATGGTACATGGTGACGTAAAAATAAAGTACAGTAATACCCCGAACTAACGCTATAGGTGTGGGTGAGTTAATATTAACGTCGCACTATTCAGCTACTCGAAGGCTTTTGGCGAAGGACCTCGTAATTTTCAACCATGGTCAAGAGACACCTGAGCTGGCACCCTCCCTCTTCTAACTTCCACACTACACCACGGGAGGACGTTTGAGCCTCAACATATTTAATGTGCATCGGTTCCCCTACACAGCGGGTCTTCGGCGATGCTAGGCTCGAACTTATGGGCTAGGCTCGTTACCTTGACCACTAGACTACCCCGGCCACACGCGATAGGTGGGACTAAGTGGTAACCACGTTAATCCAAATCGCGTATAATTTCGCATATAAATTACTTTTAGTTGGGGTCAAAAAGAAAATAACAGTTATGAAAAAAAATTAGTTAAATCTTATATAACGCTAATACAAAATTGCAAACCGAAGTTATTTTGACGTAAAACAAATAATATAAAAAAAAAAACTTTAAGTCAATTCCTACTTACATCAATAAAGAAAAATTTTATTTTAGCTACTTTTTTATTAAATAGTTACAATCAATATAAATATGTATATACATAGGACAGAATCACAGCATTAAGTGGTAATTAATTATTATTAATAATCATTAAAGTATCTTGTATATTCAGTTAAACTGAATGCGCTTTAAAATGTCCGAAAAAACCCTTTTCACACACAAGTTTTGACTCAAGTCGCCAAAAATGATGCCAACGTGGCTGTATTTGTAATTCTTTAAATAATTAGTTTTAATCAATTATTTTTTATTAGTTATTATTAAATTATTGTATTGTCATCCAAAATAATCATTTTATAAAATACAAAAAAATAATTTTTTTTCAGTATATAAAATTTCGGCTCAATTGAGCGCTTTAAAATGTATTTTATTAACGATTGAAAACTCCACCAAGATAAATAAATAAATATAGAGAGAGTGAGGCCAATAGAGTAGGAATTGAAAAACGTTTCATAAAATCTATAACAAGTAGTCTGCCTATCAAAAGATTTTTTTCCCCTCTCGCAAAAATGCCTCATAGCATGCTAATAAATTTTTATTCTTTGCTTTGTTGAAAAAATAATCTCTTCGTTGGAGCATGTATTTTCTAAAATATGTAACCCTTTTTCAATTAAACTGGGGCCTTGTGTCAAATTCTCAACCGTCGTTCGATCATCTGATCGAACTGAATCTTAAGACTCAAGTTCTTCAATGTCTTGCTCTTGCTCACACATATTTCTATGAGCTCATCTATTGTCAGCTCCTGAATGTAGGAGAGAATCCAGCAGTTCTTGAACGTCATCACTATCCACTTCTAAATTTATTCGCCTGGCAGAATTGACAATTTTTTTTCAATCAAATTACCAATTTCATCAAACTGTGGCACTAATTCCTCCTGAGTTTCAGTGATGGGAGGAAAGAAAAGAATTGTGGAGATTTGAAAATCGTTTAACTCCCAATTTGCGTAAGTCGAGGTATTACTGTATAAATAAAATATTGTGATATTTGAAATAGTATTTACTCAAACTATAACTTTTTAATTAAAATATTGAAACATCCCCCCCGAAATAACAGATGGGTGTACGAATTAAACCTTTAAAACAGAGAGCAATACTGTGTTTTCAGTTCAGAAATGAGAAAAATGTGTTGCATTCACTTTTCATATCGAGATCATGTGTGCACTAAAGAAAACTAAACTGTCTTTAATTCTGCCATATTTTAGACAAGCTATTGTTGGTAACAGCGAGATGCCCTGATAAACGTGTGCATCAGCGATCGGCCTCATTTCAACCGCACCATGCTTGTCATTACCTGTACTTTTTGCTAAAAATTTTATTCTAAAATTTTTAATTTTTGCTTAAAATTTTTTTTAACATATAAAAATTATTGCTGATTTATTTTAACTTTCATAATAATGGAAATGGGTAGCAAAAATTTTACTTTATATTATACCTTTCGTGGATACTTTAACGTTGCCCACGCACCCTCAAATTAATTTTAGTTTTCCACGGACCCCCTTAGCAGCCACAAAGACACCCAGGGGTTCGTAGGAACCCCTGGGTGTCTTTGTGGCCAGTAGCGCACACAAAATTTTTTGAAGGGGAGAGTTCAGGGTCAAAAGTCCATCATTTTAGTATCATGCTCATGCTCCAATACGCCTTTATATATTCTTTTGATTTTGTCGATTTTCGGGAACAAAAAAAAAACAAAACAAAATTAATTATTGAATAAATAATTAACATTAATTGATAAATTATTATTAATAAATACATTATTAAATTTTACGTAATATATACATAGCATTATAACCAATCGGAAAAAAAATCAAGGCCTGTGGAGGGGTGTCCGGACCCCTAGGACACCCCCTTGTGTGCGCCACTGGCCTATGCTTAAGTACATTACAAACTAACTTCATTACTGTTTAATCCAAATTTTATTTTATTACTAATACTAATAATCTTGGTTGAAAAAAAATGGCTTACGATATTCCTCTTACAAATACTCTTTGGTAGTTGTCTACGATACACTATACTCTGTTGTGTATGTGTATAATAACCATATCATGAACCTTTATCAAAAACGGGGAGTGAAGTTTTAAAAAAAGAATATTTAACATAGAACACACACACACACATTTGTTTGACAAACGTTAAAAAATGATAAGATTTGAAGAAAAAAATATTGTTCAAGATTTTAAAATTATAATGAGCTAGAAGTTTTTCATGTTTTGGGATAAACAGACCAATTGTTCACATTTTTTCCGAAGTGAGGGAGGGGGAATGCAACTGTGGGCAGATAAATCTTCAAAAAGTGCACTTTAAAAGCATGTTGTGAAGTACATCAACCCGGAACTGTGAGTATGATTTATAGTCTCGAGCGAAAGAGTTTCCTAGAAAACCCACTCCGGGCTTTAACGCTGAGTGAACTGTGATTAAGTTGTGATCGAATGACAAATGGTTTCTATTCAACAACACACATCGGTCTAAATTAAGACAAGTTTTTTTTCTTTTTTTTTCTAAATATAAAAGTAAAGGCTTTGTTTCAGTCCACTTGTGTAAAGAAAAAGAGATATGTTGTCTCCAAATGGTTTGCGTATAATGCTAGATAAGTTTCTATGCATTCCTCGGTCATTTCATTTCATTTGGAATGCCTTGTTCGAATTGCCTTCCGCTTTGTCCATTTTCTACAAAAATTAATCCAGAGAAAAAAGCTTATAAATACAGTCGGACCTTTATATCAGTGCTCCGCAACCTTTTTATCGCTGCGGACCGGTCAACGTTTAATGATTTTACGACGGCCCATTGAGGATGGGACACGTTGATTGCTTATATTTTAGATTGTTTTGATTTAACAACTTTAATTTAGTTACATTTAAATATGCCTTCAGAATAAAATATAGTTACACCAAAAATGAATAAAAGTGATTTAACGTGGAATACAAAGTGATTTCCGTGGAAATTTGCGCACATCCGAGAGAAATCCCCACTTAAAATAAAATGGCAATAGTTTAATGTTCTTTAGCCGGCCCGGCACCATTTGATCTACGGACAGGTACTGGTCCACGGACCGGGGTTTGCGAATCACTGCTCTATATAACGAAGTCGCTAAATCTCGAAAAAAAAGTTCGTTATATGGAAAATTCGTTATATAGAGGTTCATCTTTTAATGTATTTTATAAACCACATAAAATAAATTTTAAATTCATATGCTCTATGTATTAAAAAAAGTAATTAATCACACCTTTTTTAAATCAGTATATGTTTATTTAATATATCTTACCCATCAATAAAGAAAGAAAGTTAAGGAAGAAAAACTGCAATGAAAACAAGAAAAAAGAATGTCGAAGAATTCACTGTATTTTCAATATTAAGTGAATAATTTTATACTAAAATTAATGAATTTTAAGGACATTTTATAATTTAAAGCATACAAGTAATATTAAATATACATTATTTTATAATTAGAACACGGGATAACTCCACAGAGGGTGAAAGAGGATATCGAAGATGTTTCCTGTGAACTGGTCAATGGGGGTTCAAGGTTGCACTTCTTGGATGAAATGTCCAAAACTCTATTGCCCTCGGTGAGTTAGGATTTAATAAAACTAGTTCAAGATTTATGACCATCATAAAATGTGTTAAAAGAGGAATAATTTGAAATTTTTTCAGAAATACTTTTAAAAAGAGGGAGAACAAAAATTAAATCACAAAAGAAAAAGTTCGTTATTTAGAAAATGCACTTCGTTATACAGAGGTTATTTTACGAAGAAAATCATGGAAAAAGGTTCGCTATATAGAAAAATTCCGCAATATAGAGGTTCGACTGTATTAATGTTCATTGAAAAAAAGATAATATATATATTAAAACTCAAACACTCAGTGGCGTAACATCCCATGAGGGCCAGGACCTACTGTGCCCATCCCAGTATACGTGATCAGGTGGTCAGTCTGAAGCGAAGCTCCCAGTGTTTAAGTCCCCAAGCAAGCTTGGTACTCATTTATCGACCCACTGCAGAAGAGATGAAAGGCAGAGTCGACCTTGTCCATCCCGAGGATAGAACCTCAAGCCTATGGTGTGGAAGCGCAATAAATATATATTAATAATTCTTATTTTTTTCTTTAAGTTGTGTGTTGTTCTTTTGCCACCTGGTCGACGATGTCAGTTCGAGGCCCACGCAATTCTTCATGACAAGGGGCTAGTTGTATGCCTGTCGTTAGCCGTAGATTTGAACAGCACGAGTCGCTATTATATATATACTAGGATACTTTTCTATATCCATATCTACAACGCTTCTGTCATAGCCCTCGTTCACATCCTTAGAGTCAATTTACTCATAACGCGTTCCTAGTGAATATATACTCATCACAAAAGAGAGAAACATGCGTATCAAATTTTAAATCTTAATATCTAATAGCTTGAAAACAGGAATTTTTTTAATCTAAAATGTCATCGTACCCCCATACCACCACCTCTCCTTGAGTGTCGACTACCGCAAAATGCATTTTTAGCGGTTTTCTACTCTTTAAGAAACAAGGGGGTTGTCCTAGGGGTCCGGACTACCCCCATAGCCTTTGATTTTTTTTTTCGATTGGTTATAATTCTATGTATATATTACGTAAAATTTAATTATGTATTTGTTATTAAAAACTAATTTTATTAATTAATGCTAATTATTTATTCCGTAATTAATTTTGTATTGTTTTTGTTCCCGAAAATCAACAAAATCAAAAGAATATGTTGGGCGGCGTATTGGAGCATGATAACAAAATGGTGGATTTTCGACCCTGGACCCCCCCCCCCTTGAAAAGTTTTTGTGTGCGGTACTGGTCACATTTATTCACGATTAAATAACATATACATTTATTTTCATGTAGCTATCATATTTTGTTAGTAGCTTTAAAAAAGAATTATTATATATATTGCTAGAAATATATTTGAACTCTAGTGCAAAAGTAACAAAAATCATGAAAAGAGACAAAAAGCAAAAACATGTTTGATTCGTTTGTTAAATTAAACATCAAACGTGAATTTAAACATTGAAATTAAACAAATAAAAGAATTTTTTTTAAAGAAAAATCGTCTGCAAGTGTCAATACCATCCAGAAAGTTTTGTTTGCTTGCAAAATTTCTATGAAATTCATTATAATTATATTTTATATCACATATATATATTTTTAAAAATAAAAGTTCAAGTTTTTTCGGTGTTGGAAAATTGTTTTTTTTCTGCTATAAATTGGTTCTTTTCATCATTGCGTTGGAAGAAGAGGCGTGGCGAAAGGAAGTCGGTGTACGTAGTGAAGCGCTAATTCGGAAATTCCAGATTAAAAAAAAAATTAAATAAAGGAAGAGGGGATAAATGTGTTTCGCTAGAAATTCGGTTTCGAAGTGCATCTCAATTTGTCTTCGAAAACCTCACGGTTCGTTGCTGCCCGCATCAACACGCCTTATTTTTTTTACTTTTAACACATTTTTTTTTTTGGGAAAATTTTTTTAACCCCTTTTAAATTTTTTGCATGTATTTTTTTTCTTTGAAAAAGAAATCTTCCGAGTTACTCCTCCCTGGATTTTATTCATTTTTACTTACAAATAGTGATTGGTTGATAATTTCTTAATTAAGTTTGTGGTTGGTTATTTCAACTAAAAGACGTTTTCCAAACAAACTTCCATTTCAAAAAAAAAAAAAAAAAATGGGACACACTGAAAAAAAATTTTTTTTTGTAAGTGTTGGTAATTAAGAAATTTGTATCTAGATTTTTGATCTGATGTTGTTGATTAAGTTGTAGTTTCATTTTAACTTTTAAGACAATTATGAAAAATAAGCCCTTTAAGTAGATATATTCAAGTTTCTTTTCTTTTGAACATAAAAAATTACGTATATTTTAAATGGTTTTTTTCCTCCCTCTCTTTGCATTGTAAACTTATAAAAAATTTTACAGCTGTGTTTTTTACCGAATTTTATTAGTGAATGCCAATTTTAATGAATACATCAGTTATTAAAAAAGAAACTAGTCAACTATATCTTTGCTTGGGACGTCTTAAGACTTCTTGAGGCCCTGGGCCCTACACAAAAGTAGGCCCTGAGCAGGGACGTAGCTACCACCGCATCAATGATATGGGGCCTCCAACCTACAGGGGCCCCCAACATGTGCAACTATAACTATAAAAGTAGTTATATACCTATGACCCTTACAAGTAGACAGTACATGACATACATACGTTGTCAAAAATCTTTAAAAATAACCCGAAACAAATGTGCATGATTTACAATCGCACAAACCGGCTGGACTGCATGCCGCCTTTTTAGAATTAGTGATGGGGGATACACGGCCTTTTAAAATGTTTGGACGGGCCAACTTGGGGTGGTCACACAGTTAGCAGTATATGTCCAAATTCCCAGTTTTTCGAAGAACATAACCTAAAACAACATTTGACAGTTGAAATTATTCGAATTCGGATTTAATAAAAGCTGAGTTGAGAACGGGCCCGGGCCCAGATGATCCATGCCTTAAGACGTCCATGATCTTCGCCACTGGCGTACACAAGGATGGGGTTTCGGGTTTCAAACCCCTCCCACACACTGGGAGATTTTTGATTTTTAGCCTAAAAGTTGTGCCTCGGTGCTTTTATCAAAGGGTTTTTTTTTAAATGCAAACCTTTTTCATAAAAGCAGGCCTTGGTAACCACGTAGTTACGGTCAAAAGCTCGTGGTCGGCGTGTTATGAGTTCGGTGCCACTGAAGATCCGCTTGTAGAAGGGTCCGATTTACGTTAAATCCAACAATTCTCCCCCTTAACGCCGTATCCACGTTTTTTCCATGCAACCGTCCCAATTTTTTTCCTAATCTGAGGGAATTTTTGCCGTAAACAAAACATGTCGACGTCGGCGCGCTGTATTTTTGAAAAATTTTTGCCAAATTTTTTTGCTTCGGAAAAGAAAATCCAAAAATTTTTTTATTTCGCTTGCGCTTTTGTTGATAGGCGTAAACAGAAATTGAGCATCAACCTGTTTAAAATATTATACGCCGTTAAAATATTATACGGCATATCTTATGTGTTAGACGAAGCCGCCATCTTGTTTATGACGTAGGCGCCGAAGAACCCAATTGGCTAGAATTTCAAGCAACTTTTATTTGGAACAATTTTTTGAGCTCACTAGCAAAAAGTTGTTAGAAAGCCGTTGCTATAGCAACTGAGTAAAAATTGCACGAATTAAACGAAAAATTGCTTGAAACGTGTACGTGTGATACGGCCTTTAGTGTGGTGTGGAGGGAGGTGCCTGCTCAAGTTTAGTCTTCGTCACTTGATTGCAGTTCAAAATTACTGACTCCGTCCCCAATAGCCTACAGGCTTTACTTTATAGTGTGACATGTTAATATAACTCTCTCTCATCCATGAAAAGTAGTCTGTGTATGCCTCTGACCAGGGGCACCGCGTGGGTATTTGGTGCCCTTGTTCAAATTGAAATTGAGGCCCCTTAATGGGGTTCTGTTGCACTCTTATAAAGTTCTGCAAATTATATGTGAAATACTTTTTACAGTACTCAAAATTTGACTTTCGAGCTGAAATTATATATTATGTCTTATTGTTCGCATTGGCAATCAAATTTTGTTTTACACAAACGAAAACAAAAGTAAAATAAAATTCAAAGATAAAACTAAAGTAAAATCTCATTTTTTATTGTTTAGAAAATATAAAACATGCAAAATTTCAAGCGTATAATTAATAATTCTTATTTAAGTAACATAAAATTAAAAAAATATATAAATACTATACATATTTGCCGACCCAGGCGCCCTTGTGCGGTGAACAGTTTTGCCACCTCCCCGCGGCGGCCCTGCCTCTGACCTTTGCAACGCGTTTTTTTATACAGGAATAAAAAGTTGTTAGATTAATAAATGCTTCGTGTTTGTGTTTCAAATTCTCTAAAATTCTCGATTTTAACTCCGGATATGAGAGAGTAAAAAAACCTATTTTAAGTTTATTTATTTATATTTAAAAAAAAATGCTTCAATAACGGTTTAAAAATATTTATGCATTACAAATACACCTTTTTAAATTAATTATTCTCCAACTATTCATCATTTAAAAAGAAAAAGAAGTTTTACTCTTCTGTAATGAAGCTTTCTACATTTATCAACGCCTTGTGTCTCATCTCTTCACCACGGATGTCCTGGACTTCATCCAAGTTGCACGTGGTTCTAATGTGGTTGGCAAGGGGGGTAGAGAGCCCCGATATTTGGCTTAAAATGATCACAGCTTTCTAGCTTTGAGACCGAGGAGGGGAGGGAGGTAGGATTGACTAAAGAGAAGCGATTGCGTTTCCCCAGCGACAGTTTTTAAATGAGTGCGAACATTTTGTCTCCTCATCCCGCGAAAAGATTCATCTCCTCTGTGCTAAAGAAAGAAGGGGAACATAAATCAGTCGAAAAGGCCGTGTCGCGCTTGGCGCCAAGGGGTCGTCTTCGAGATCCGAAACGTTGCTCCGCATCTGCGCGCTTCAGACGATTCTTGTACTTTTTTTAATATATGTGCGTGAAAGAATTTGTGGATTTTATGACTTATAGAATGCATTATTATTTGCAGATAGCATTGGTAAATATTCAATGTTTGTTTATTATCCAGCTCAGCTGTCGCCAACCTTTATTTAAAACAAGGGTGGCCAACTCGCGGCCCGCGAAATTCATTATAACTTTGCAAAATACGATTATTTTGAGCAATGTTATTGTTTTTAGTGTGGTGTTTTGAAACAAATAAATCCCATAACTACTTCTGTTTTATCACGTTGTTTCTGTTTTTATACACTTGCAAGGTTCTCAGTTCCACGCCTAGAGGTGTGGGAGGAAGGGAAGGAAGACTAGCCATATGTTCCAAAATTAGACAATTTATTTGTAACACAATTAACAACACAAATTCAACCAATCAGAACTAAGAGATGCACCCAATAGAAGCAATACGTAGATAAATAACGAGGCACTCGAAGTATGAAAAGACTTTAAATACCAGTACACTTACTTCAGGTTCGAATACACTATCTTCCTAGTTAGCTAATCCCTATTTAATCTCTAGTGACATATCGTCACTTTTAATTATTACAATGATCAAATACCTGCGTTACACAATACATTTGATTAATCACTGATCCGCTAGCAGTTTATCACATCTCTCTCTTTCTCTTTCTAGCTTGAAGGCTTAGACTATATATAGTAGACCTAATTTACATAATCACGTTCTCTTCTTCAGAGGGTGCGTTGCGAACAATTTACTCCTGCAAATCAATTTATTTTTTTTAATCAAGCACATAAATTGCACTCAAACTTAATGGACGAAAACCTGCGACATCAATTACGATGTGAAAATACACCCAGTGAGATCGACTTGCAAAAACTAAACGAAAGAGTTGAGAAACAAATATCTCACTAATTGAATAAATTAAACATTATTTAATCATATTGCGTTATTATTATTATATTATCTATGTTTGTATACATAAGTATATATCGAGAACAACAATTCATTCTGTTTTTTAAATATTCACTCCTATAGATGTTTGTAAGAGGCCCAAATCTAATAAAAATATTTATAGTTTTATTTGCGGCCCGCGGGATTATGATGTTTTGCCGAAGTGGCCCGCAAGACCATTTGGGTTGGCCACCCCCTGCTTTAGAACATATTGGACATTAAATGTCTTAATTTTATCGTTGGTGGGTCACTAGCATGTTTGACCTCTAAATGACGCGGTCCACATGTTTGTACAATTATATATATATGTTATTGAGAATATTTATAACCTCGTGCACTATACAAAGTATCACACGGGGGCTTACATAGAAGTAAGCGGGAAGCACACATCATAAAGAAATGAATTACAACACAAACATCCATGTGTCTTTCCCGGGATTCCAACCCAGACCCTACGGCATCTCAGTCAGCGTCACTAACCACTATACCGGAAGGGCGGTGTACAATTATATTCTCACTTATTTTTACGTCTCTATTTACATTTCCATATCACTGAAAAAGAACTTCACGAAAAGCAAGAAACCTACAACGTAATTCAGTGTCAACAAACTAAAGTATTGTGAAACTAATTTATCATGGATACCTACTCTATACTTAAAATTTCAACACTTGAAAAGGTAGCTAAAAATTCGCTTAACTTAGAAGGAATTTCGGTGTAAACAGTAGCTAAAATTTAAAACAAATATGATCCTTATCCCATAATGCACTTTGTTACTCCTCATTCTTGAAACTAAATCCTCATAAATATATATATGTCCCAATTTTTCTGTAGACCATCACAAAAAATTTTTCACGGAGCTCCGGTTGGTGATCCTGATCTAGCGAGAACAATGATTATTAACCTTTTTTTGTTTTTGTTTCAGTACACTTTTAACGCTTTCAAAATTTGGCGGCACACTAACAATAAAATAAGTTTAAAAGAATTTTACTTATCTGTAAATATACTACGTAAAATGGAGTGTTTATGATAATAATCTTCAATGTTGAATTAAATAATATAAACGACAAAGACAACAAAACGTTTATTGAGTAATTAATAACAAATTAGGAATACATTTTAAGGGAAATTTGAGCTTGATGATTTTTGATTTCGCTTATATTGGGTCGTAAAAATGATAATGCCACTTTCGTTTCGTCATCTACATTTAAAAGTCTCGATCTTTTTTTAATTTTTATATATATTATGCTAAAAATCCGAATTTACACCAATACGATGTAGAGCATTGTAACAATACTTTTAAATCTTTTTCAGCTATTATAAAATTATCGCCTCTAATTTTAAACCACGGTGAATTAATGGACTCTTCCGAATGTTTTGAAATTAAATCTATTACATAGAGAAATTAGTGTTTTTCCTCTTCATTCAAAATTAATTCATACACAAATGTATCCCGTTATCGGAAATGGATTACGAACCCAATCAAATATTTTTTTATCCATTTATCCACGAAATTATGTTAAATATACCACGAATACCCTTAGTTTAGTTACATAAAACGGCCAAATGATTCTGTTCAGGATATTATTTTTTTCCCACAGTACAGTTAATTTTTTTAAAAAAAAATTAGCTGCACACAAAAGTGCTACGGCACAATGGTTGAGAATCACTGAGCTAGACAACTAAACATAGATTTTGTAATGGCATTTAACCCAGTGGCGTAACGGAGAATATTAGGGGCCCCCTTCAAAGTCAGGTTCTGGGGCCCAGGCCTGACGTTACAAAGGGTACGTACTTGGCATCAGTCAAATTTTGAGCCTCCTAGAATCCTGTCCCGCGATGCGGGGATGTACGTTACGCCACTGATTTAACCGTAGATATGAAATGAATATGGAAAACGGGTCATTTTAATTTCATTGTGATGTGTTTGTAATTTTTTTAAAAATTATTTCTTACATTATTTTAATATTAAAGTCCTGCAGAAATCCCGAAAAGTTAAATAATATAATAGTAAACACACATCTTTATTTATGCATAAGAACATTATTAATTCATACAGGTTAAAATTCCAATTTGTATCTAATATATTATGAAAACATGTAACATATATTCGCTACTGTGTTGATAACTATTGGAAAGAGACCAAAATAAGAGATATTTTATGTTTAGAACATTATTATATATAAATAACAAATCAGTATTAATTAGTTAAATTATATATATGTGTGTGTATCTATAATGTTGCTTTACGTTTTGATTGACTGAGGCTTTACTAGCGAACAATTAATTTAAGGCAGTTATATTTCATTTTATAAACCGCAAAAATTTCCATATTTTTGAGTTGTTTGAGTTACATTTGTGTGTGTGTTTTAAGGGACTCCGAAGTAAAACTGACAATCCAGAAAAATAAAAATAAAACATTTTAAGGAGACTTTTTCCTTCATTTAATAAATACTAAATAAATGTCTTTTTTGTTTTGTTCTAATAGCATTTTATATCTCATCTATCATATCATGCTTTTCAAATAATTTTTAAAATATATGACCAAAATCTCCACCTCGAAGATAACTGTCTCCAAATTAAAACATAGCTTTTGTGCAGCCTTTTTGCAACTTAATTTTTATTTTAATTTCCATAAAGTTTATATTTTCTTAATGAATAAAGTTTTTAATTTAAATCTTCTGTGGGCAATGGAAGAATCTATTATAGTCATTCAAAATCCAACGATAGGAGATAAGACCCCGACAGGGTAATGGGCTCCATTCACGTATTTCCAACACCCTATCGAGATTAAAACATAAAATAGATCGGGAATTTTTCTACAGGTTCATTTGAATGAATCTTCAATCGTAAAAGTTTTGGTGCGAGTGTTTACTCGAGGATGTGAAAGAAAAATGTATTAAGGAAAAAAAAAATTTTTCCCCAGAGAATCTCGGTTGTATTCTAACTTTCGCAAAAAAAGAAGAAACGAATTTTGTGATTATAAAGCGCCATACCGTAAAATCCGGCGGATAACGCGCATTTTTAACACAAAAATTAAGATTGAAAAAGAGATGGGCATAAAAAAATGATTCTGTTGTTTTTACTAATGCCACCTGTCTGACGATGTCAGATCGAGGCCCACGAAATTCATCAAGGCAAAGGGCTAGATGTACGCCAGTCGTTAGCCGTAGCTTTGAGCACCATTCAGGTGATGGTACGTTTTGACTCGGTTCCACCTGAATTTTGAGGGAGAAAACCCTACGGGTGGTCAGGGGCCTCCCACCTCTCTTCTTCTTCCACCAACCTCATGAGAGGACTTGAGGCTCAACGGCTATTTAGAGTACCCCAGCCGCAAATGCACTATACATTTACAAACATTCATACCTTCTCCGGGATTCTAACCCCGTTGCTAACCAATATACCGGATGGGTGACTCTCGGAGACTCAGTTCAGGTGTTGTCCTCGTCACCCGACCATGGTTGAAAATTACGAGGTACGTCGCCAAAAGCCCCCAAGAAGCAGAATAGTGCGATGTAAAAATCCATTCACTCACTCATATCAGTTTCTTCTATGTGCAACATGCTGTTGATTTCATTAAAGAATATATTTAGGAGCATTTATTTCCTTTCTTTTGGATCTGTATTGGAAAATTTGTGTACTACTTTTATTATTATTATTTTTAGGTGATTTATAATTTTATTGCTTAATTTATTTATTTATTTGCATATTTCTTACTAGATACAAGACGATCATGGAGGTACAGATTTTAATAATTAATATTTTAGTATTAAATATTCTTTGTATTTGTTTTTTCTTCAACCTAATACTGCAGGCATTTAAATGGGAATGTGTTGAAGCTTGAAAATTATATTGAACCTTTCAATCTTATTCCTGAGCCTTAAAGCTGATATATTATCAGGGACGTTCCTTATGAGTCGTGCCCATTTATTTGTTTCAAATGACCGTTTGTACGATAATTTGACAATGCATGCTATATACGGTCTATTTTTAAAAATCACAGGTAGGGCCTACTTTTTCATAGGGGCCTAGGGCATCAGTAAATCGTAAGATTTCTCTGGGCCCAGGGCCTCAAAATGTCTTAAGACGTCCCTGTGTGTTATTGTGGTTTTTCTACTTTGTCCTGTCCTGTCCTTCAATTCTCTTGCTCATTGCTTTGCCATAAGTTAGAATTATAGTATTTTAGTGTGTGTATATATATATATATTGTAATCATTAATCATAAACTGATTGCTATAAATCTTAAACCTAAACAATATGTAGAACAAAACATAAGTCAAAGTAAATGGCCTCAGTAATACATTGGCAAACTCTTAGACTTATATTTTTGAACCTGCTATGAAATATAATTGCCCTCTCTCTGGCTGTCCTATTTATCGACACCATGTGTTTTTCACTTTTCCCTAAAAACATTCCCTCCACCCTAAGTTACCCTAGAAGCCCAACCCAAAAAACTCCCATTTTTCCCCCCACCCCTGCCTTTTTTTTTCTCCATCTGCATCTAAGTTTTGCAGGGTTTCTTTTTTTTATCTGTTTTTAACTGTGGCATCGCCCTTCATCTGTCGATTTTTTCCCCCTCTCTCTTATTTTCTCTTCTTTATTTTGTTTTCTTTGAGCTTGTTCCCGCTCCCTTAATTATTTTTTGTTTTATTTTTTTCTCCCTATTTTTTCTCTCTCTCTTAGCTGTCCCACGACATCTGTTTGTAGTGCGAGAAACAAAAGAAAGTTGTTTGCTCGTGTCAGGTTTTTAGCTTGAAAGGGGACGATTTCATCATTTCTGAAATGTGGGTATTATTAAATTTAGATTTCTGTGTCGCGCTCATGCTATTGTTCTTTCATGTTTCGTCCCCTTCCTCCCTCCATTTTGTAATAAAGTACGAGAAAACATACGTTCCAAATTTTGAGTAAATGTAGCATCAGCAGCGCACACATTAATTTTTCAAGGGGGGAGGAAAGGGGTCCAGGGTCAAAAGTCCACCATTCTCGTATTCCTCAATACGACGCCCAATGTATTCTTTTGATTTGTTTATTTTAAGAACAAAAAACAGTAAAAAATAAATTAGTGAGTTAATAATTAGCATTAATTACTAAAATAAATTATTAATTACAATTATTTAATTAAATTTTACATATTATGTATATACAGTGGCGCACACAAGGGAGGTCCTGGGGGTCCGGACACCCCCAAACCATTGATTTTTTTTCCGATTGATTATATAATTTTAAGTATATAGTACGTAAAATTTAACTAAGTATTTGTTATATTAATGATTAATTTTATTAATTAATGCTAATTATTTATTCAATAATTAGTTTTTTACTGTGTTTTGTTCCCGAAAATCGACAAAATCAAAAGGAGCATGATACAAGATTGGTGAACTTTCGACCCCGGACCCCCTCTTGAAAAATTCCTGTGTGCGCTACTGTGTATATAGGATTATCATCAAACCAAAAAAAATTTAAGGGCTATTGGGGGTTCTGGATCCTAGGATCCCCCCCTTCTGTGCACCACTGTCTAGCATTAAATACATTGGCATAGCTTGTACTGAGTGGGTCCTGTATCGAAATTCTTTGAGGCCCCTTTTTTCGGAAAATAAAAATGATCGCATTAATAAATTTATTTGAAAGTGTCAAAATGTGACACATGCTGGCGCCCCGTATCATTGATAGGGCGATAGCTACGCCCCTTATTAAATATAGTGTCATTGCTTAACCTGGGGGGGGCTTCAACCTCTTATGTTCGAGGGCCAAATTAGTAAATGTACGTTGATCCGCGAGCCACACGACTGTCAAAAAATATTGTAGCCAAGAAATTTATATAAAAATAAGGGAGGTTTTTTTACCAGACTACAAATGAATCTAAGGGAAGAGATGGCGTTTATTTATTTGTGTATATGTATCGCGGTATAAAAAAAAGAGTTAAGGTATCCGACTACGTTCGGAAATGTAATTTTACAAAAGCGTACAAACGAATATTTAAAAAATATTTAGTCTTTTTTTTAGATCAGAATACATGTATAAAATTGTTTTAAGAATATTATTACAATAAAAAATTATTTAAATGCAATATTTTTGCAAAAAATGAACTTAGAGTTATTTATTTTCAAAATGTTCTCCCTTTTTGAAAAATGCCTCTATAATAATAATATTTTGCTCATACATAGCTAAGAATTCTCCAGAGAGTCTGAACTAGGAATTTATAAAAATCCACATTATTTCCAGAGTTACAACCAATTGAAATAATTATGGGTGTTTTTTTGTTAAAATTTCTCCACTTTGATGTATTATAAAATATGAATAAATCCACTTCTAAGTTAAATATTTCAAACATTCTAGTTCAGACTTTATACAGAGGTTTGAGCAATATATAGGTAAACTATGAGTGTTACAGAAGCATTTTCTATAAAAGGAGAATATTTTGATAATAAATAATTCTAAGTTCATTTTTTGCCAAAATATTGCATTTAATTAACTTTTTATGGTAATAATATTCTTAAAACAATTTCATACTTGTATTCTAATCTAAGTGACACTAAGTATTAAAAAAAAATATTAGTTTTTACGCTTTTGCAAAATCACGGTTCCGAACGTAGTTGGATACTTAAATGAAGCTCGAATTAAAATAATTTGCAAACCTGTTTTCCGAAAGTTTTTGAGATTTTTTATATAGTCAGATTTTTTTATATTTAAAATACTATGAAATTTTTGAAAAATCTTTAATTTTAGAAATTTAATCTCAAATAGATATTAAATATATCAGTGAAATCTTTTAAATATCAAGAACCAAAGAAAAAATAGCGTTCTTAATTCGACAAAAAGCAGACAAGGCAGCTCTTTTTTGAAATTTCCTCAAATTAAAATGAATGCTTTCAGCAGGCCACGGGTTGAAGACCCCTAGCTTAACACAATCTCACATAAAATCCTTCCCTATAGAAAAATAATACAATGATCACACAGAGATTAGTTCTTTCATCTTATGTGCTTTTTGGTTTTATTATAGGGGATTTTTTTTTACTGAAATTAAAATAAATTTAGATTTTGAAATGGAATTTCTCTGATATTTTATTTAATCAATATTTAGAACCAATGCCTAAAATTTTTAATTTACCATAAGAAATTTATCAAAAACTTATTGCTTACACAATTTTTTCTATTGAAATATGTTAGAATTCATACAATGATTCAATGAAACAACATGAAACTACATTCTATGAAAAAAGTATTTCATATACCTTTTTCTGTGCTCTCTCTCTCTCTCTCTCTCTCTCTCTCTATATATATATATATATATATATATATATATATATATATATATATTAACCTTATATTTTCATCTCTTTCTAAGTTTTTAACTTTCTTTTAAAAAAATTTCATTTCAAAATTTTGCTACATTCCTTTTATATAAATCTAGCAAATCTCAAAAAAAAGTCTTTTGATAAAATTACATTTTAAGATAAGCTTTTAAGTTAATTGTTCCGAAATTTTATTTAAAAACTATTAGAATTTTAGTATATTTTCTTTTATGTTGTGTTGAATGAAATCAAGTAATTTTCAGAATTTAACAGTTATTATTCAGAAATTTAAGAAAATTGCTGGAATTCGAAAAATTCTTTCTCTTTTGAAGTAAAATTGAGTGGACCAAAAAAGATCTTATGAAATTTTTAGAAAAACTAAAATTTGTAACTTAAATCTTCTATTTTCTACTTTGCAGGTTATTTATTTTCATTTGCTTCTAAATTCCAGTAACCGTGGTAAATATTGTTTACAATCTGATTTCCAGTTATAGGGACAATGAAAAATAATGTATAAGTGTGCATGATTTGATAGAGATAATAGAGCCGTTAAACATATGGTGGAAAGATTTTAAAAGAGAAATATCATCTAAGACATGTTTTGCAGTAGCGTTCTCTGTCCTCCTTCCTTTGAATCTTAACGCTCGATCTTTAATTTATCTGTATTCCCGTGATCCTCTTTATTTACATATTTAATGATTTCGAGTAATGGTATTCATGAAGGTAAGCAAATACTATATAAACACTAGCCGTAACCCACGGAACGAAACAAATTTGGGAAGGAGGAGGCATTAAACGGGATTTTTTAAAATTTTTTTAATCAAAATACCTCTACAATCCCTCCTCCTATTTGCGACTCGGTTTCCACTAAAACCATTTTTAGTGGATCTTTGCTGAACAAAAGAAACATATCTGTGAAATTTTAAGTCTGTACGTTCGGAGATAATTTTGGAGATCTGATGATCAGATAGTGAGTCGTTTCTATTCTCTCTCTTTTATTAAGGTGACCAATCGTTCTCCTTTAGAAAGGACAGTCCTTCATTTACAGGTTCTGTCCTTCCTTGAAAAGTGTTATCCTTTTCAATATTTTAAAACTAATAAGTTAATCTCTGTATTTAGGGATGACAGGCCAAACTGTTACGCGTCATGCGCTGGTACGGTGTGAATTATTGGACATATTAATGTATATTTTGTACATAATCAGGCATTTGTTTTCCACAAAATGATTCAAAAGATTGATAGTGAACTTATTTTAGCTACAGAAGTTATTCTTATTTCGAACGATTTCGTCCTTCTATAAAAATCACAATCTGAAGAACATTTATTCTTTTTAATAAGAAAAGGAAAATTGTTAAATTTAGAAGAATCAAATCCGAGCATAACGGAAAGGTTTACCAAAGAAATGCAGAATTTTTACCAACACGTTTCCAATATGTCGAAGAATGATCTGAAAGAAATATCATAGAAAATAACAATTTTCAATTACGTTTTTTGAATTCATCTATAGTAAATTGGGCTGAAAATCAACATGTTGAAATTGATAAGTGATGGGTGGAAATATTTAACCATTTCAAAAATGAGCACATTCATGTGAAAATTTAGTTATTCTTGTTGAAATTACATTGGGCTATCTTGGAAATAATGTATCAGTTCAAAGAGTTTTTCAAATTGATAATGATTTTCGGACAAGTGAGAAATCAAGATGGAATGTTGATACTTAAGCTGTAGCACTTACCGTAAAATTCATTCTGAAGGATATTTCTTGCTCCGAAATTTCTGATGTATTAAAAAATGATATATTGACAAAAAAAAAGTAGTATAAAATTTTTTTAAGTCAATTCCTACTTAGATCAACAAAGAAAATTTTTATTTTAGCTACTTTTTATTAAATACTTACAATTAATATAAATATGTATATACACAGGACAGAATCACAGCATTAAGTGGTAGTTAATTTTCATTAATTATCATTAAAGTATCGTATTATCATCCAAAATAATCGTGTATATAAAATTTCAGTTCAACTGAATGCGCGAGAAAAAGACATTATCAAGTTTTGACACAAATCGCCAAAATGGTCGCTAAGTCGCCAACGTGGCTGTATTTGTAATTCTTTAAATAATTGTTTTCAATCAATTAATTATTATATATATATTATTATATATATAATTATTAATTATTATAAATTATTGTAATGTCATCCAAAATGATCATGCATATAGAATTTCAGCTCAATTGAGCACTTTATTTTATTAACGATTGAAAATTCCACCAAGATAAATAAATAAACAAACAAATAAATATATAGAGTTTGAGTTAATAGTAGGAAATGAAAAAAAAATATCATCGAATGGGAAAAATACTCGTTTAAGTAAATAATTAAAAGCGATGTAAGTGTAATCAGTGTATTTTGGTTTTAATTAATAAAATGGTGCTTCATATATCTACTTTGTAATTTTTTCTTAAATTTTTCGTACTTCTTTTCATTGTAAAACTTACTTATATATGTAAGGGTGACTTATTTATATAGAGATAGGGGGAAGGGGAGAAAAAAGCCACTCAATCACTCTCCCTCATGAAGTGAACTTTGGCACTATTAGCCAGACAGATTTGAAATTTAGTAGCGTATTTTTTGAGTTGAGTAGAGATTCTCTAAGAATGGGTTTTGGTGGAATCGACTCCCAAGAGGGTTGGGGTGTAGGGCTATAGATAAATGTAAATCCGCGCTTAATAAATAATTCAAGTTCCGTCCGTTTCAAATCAAGAAACGAGGGGGTAGCCTACATCTTACGGAACTCTATTATACAACCATATTCAAGCTTTTCTTAACCCTTTATCTATCACATTATGATTTACTGCAATTTTTTTCATGCAATATTTTTTTTGGATCACTACATTGAAAACTAAGGGATATGCATAAACAAAATACTCAAATTTGGGAAATTTAATCCGTTAGTAGAGCTAATTAATTAATTAAAGATATTCAACTGTAAAATTAATTATATACACTGTTTACTTAAAATAAAAGTCAAATCGATTTCTAAGGTATTCATTAACATACAAAAAAAATAAAAGAATATTGCACTTAAATTTTGACATTTACTATTTTTTCGGGACAAAAATGATAATCTTCGCAATCCGCTGAAATTGCCGTCAGCTGAAAACGCACAATTTCTGCTATAAAACTACTATTCTTCCCCTCTAAAATACTTATCTTGGAACTCGTGCTACCATATATCATGGTAGAGTAGATTTCAAAGAATGTTCCTGCTAAGTATCATAAGAATATTCCTGCTAAGTATATCGTAAGAATATTCCTGCTAAGTATGTAAGAATATTCCTGCTAAGTATCGTAAGAATATTCCTGCTAAGTATCGTAAGAATATTCGTAAAAATGGTTATTTTATGTAATTTTAAAGTGAGTGAGTGGTACTTATAAGTACCGTCGGTAGATAAAGGGTTAAATTGGTTGCAAATTCTGTGTTCAAAAGTAAAAGTACCACAAATTTTTATCTTATTTTTAAAATGTTTTTACTTAGGAAGTCATTTTTAAAGCTTGGTCTTTGAGTTTGAGTTTGTGATTTATATTAAAATGAAGCATATTAATGTCCTTATATGGGCTAGAAATTGGTAGATCGAATTATCCACTTGGATATCATCATTGTTATTTTATAATGGTCGGAATGAACGAAATCTGATTAACGCTTTCACATCGTGAGACTTTAATACTGAGTTAATTTTTCGGACAATGTAAATTGAAAAAATTTAATTTTCTTATTTTTTGAATTTTTTTTTTTTTACCCAGACATTTTGTAACTTAACTTTTACAATTTTATACAATCCCAATAAAAGTAAATCTACCTTATAATGTTTCATGGTTGTTACAAAATACAACGATTAAGGAAACTCGAGAACTTCGTAACTTTTTTGTTGAAATTCTTTTTCTTCTGTTGAATGTAACGCTTGAATAAATTGGCATTATTTCTATTCGAAATAACGGATTCAAGTAACTGATTTTAAAAAATAAGTCTTAAAACCACGTTAAATTCTAACGTAGTGCATCATAGGACGAAAGAGTAAATAATTCCAATAGAAAACACTGATAAACCATTGTGCACCATCCCCCTCCCACACTAAATTTAAAATTAAAATCGATCACCTGGAACACTAAATCGCTTCTGAAACCTATTCATGTTTTTTCTTCCACACTTTATACAAAACTTTTTTCCCCCACTACCTTATCTTTATCGCCTCCCCTTCTTAAATTTTCCTCCCAGTCGCATAAATTCCAACGCTTGCAGGCCGTTCGGCAACGCTCGTTCTTTTTTAATTGAGTCATTTATCTTCAACTGTCAACCGATTAACATCAAAGAAAAGCACGCCTCTGGGCAGGCCTTACCAGAAGTTCCATCTGCAGTCTCGACATGAAACTGATTCAGAGGCGGGACGGGTTCTGGTGACGAAATGGGACGAATGGTGAATAAATCATTCATGTTCCTGGCGAGAGGATCGTAATTATTTGTCCATTGATTACCGAGCACCGGAATTGGTAATGTTCCCGGAATAATTGAGAACGTCTCTTCATAAATATACCATCTGCCCCACCCTTGCTAGTTTTGTGGTAATTATCAACCGCAAAATGTTTTTAATGTGTTTCTCATAGTATTCAAACGAATTGATGGCATGAAATTCAATTATGACCTCTAATAACAGAATATCTCATAAAATCCAAAATCGATTATACCTGGCGAATAAAGCTTTTTATGAACTGAGGAGCGTTTTTTAAAATCTAAACTTCTTTCAAGAAACACAAATTTTTAATTTACATATGTAACGAGATTGGTAAAAGATGGACAATAGTACGCACTAGTAGCTCACACAGGAATTTTTCGAGGGGCGGGTCCGGGGTTGAAAGTTCACCATTCTTGTATCAGTCTCCTTTTGATTTTGTCGATTTTCGGAAACAAAACAATAAAAAACTAATTATTGAATAAACAAATAGCATTAATTAATAAAATTAATCATTAATAACAAATATTTACGTACTATATACTTAGAATTATAGTCAATCGGAAAAATAGAATTTTTCGGACCTTATGTGGACGATACGCACTCTTTCGCCAGTGAATACCACGTAATCGTCGGTTTGCCAGTTCGGTGAGAAAGCGGATGCCAATGCGCACGCGCAAACCTCTCGTTGTTTTATACATCAACTTTTGATATGATTTAATTATTTTTTAATGTTGATGAGGGAAATTTTCGACCCATGAATAAAGACGATTTGAGCAACCGGCGGGAAATTTTTTTAAAGCATACAAGACTTTTATTTACCAGTTCTGACGTATGTTTTAATTGGGCAAAAAAAAACAAAAGAAAATTGAATGACATCATTTGAGAGAAAACATTTATGTAGGGTGTATGGCGATAGGCCGGGCCTATACAACGCGGTCAAACAAAACCGGACATATGTCCGATTTTCCCCGGGAGAAAAAACCGGGAAAAACATTTGACCATTGAAATTATTCAACGATTTTCTGGCTGACAAGAACAGGGGGCCTTCATTGGGGCCCCTGGGACCAATTGGCCATAATTGCTCTGCCATTACCTCTAACCAAGCATGTCACCTCCAAATTTGGGAGCTGTCTTGAAGGACTAGATTAAATTTCTTGACACCTTTTTTTTTTGTGTGTGTGTGTGTGGTTTTAAAAATTAAAATTTTTTCCCCATACGTTGGGGCCCCCTTTAGCACTGTATCATTGATACGGTGGTAGCTACTCCCGTGCCTCCAACGTCGTAATAATCCTTTTTCCTGATGAGGAAAGCCAGAACAGAATAAGTGTTCAGACTGAAATCAATAAAAAAATAATAATAATAATAAAAAATATCAATACTCACTAAAGTCAGGTGTCGTGTCCCCTCGCAACTTTTCCACTTTACACAGCGTTTTCTCAGAGGTATAATGGATTCCGAAAAAAGATGCGTGTTATATTTTTTCTTAAAATATTTTTATATAGCCGTTAATATTTTAAAAGTTATAAGAGTTTAAAAATTGTTAGTGGTGCATTTTTGATGTAAAAACAATATCTTATTAATAAATTAGATATTTTTAGTATAGTTATTGTGTGTGAAGTAAAGATTCTGATTTCTCATTTTTGTGTGATGCATTTTTGAAATAACGAGATTTTTTTATTAGGTCTAGATCAGTAGCGCACACAGGAATTTTTAAGGGGGTCCGGGTTGAAAGTTCACCATTCTTGTATCATGCTATTTTTGATTTTGTCGATTTTCAGGAACAAAACACAGTAAAAAACTAATTACTGAATAAATAATTAGCATTAATTAATAAAATTAATCATTAATAACAAATATTTAATTAAATTTTACGTATTATATACATATAATTATAACCAATCGGGAAAAAAAATCGAGGCTTTGGGAGGAGTCTGGACCCCCTTTGTGTGCGCCACTGGTCTAGATACTTTTAATTAAAAGATTCAGATTTATGTATTCTATTAAAAAATATTCCATGATTTAATTTTTCATTTAAAACATCAATTATCAACTCTTATCAGTTCGTAAAATAACTTGAAAGTGCGTTCCTCTCCTCGATTGTAATTAAGTCCATCACAGAGGAATTTAGGATAAAATGCTGACAGATATGTCTTCTACAAACCATAGAAAACTTTGAAAATATCTCTTGTAATGCATATAATTTTACATAAATTATAATGTTCCGCTTCAGAGTTAAATTGTTTTCCAAAATTATTTTTTCTGAATTCTCTTTTTATGCCACATTGAAATAATCGTTTGTAATTTTTTGAAAAAAAATATTGGCTTAAATTTTCACAAAATATCGAAAACGTCTTTCTAAATTTTGAATTCAAGAATGAAAAAACGTTCTTACATTTCTGATCGGTGCAGTTTTATTATGGTTTGAGATTACAAAGCCGACATGTTTCCCATATTTGTTTATTTAAATAAAATGCAAAAAAGAAGGAACGAGAAAAAGGACGAGAAGAGTGAAAACATAGTTCCGAAGAGGAATACTGGAAAAAGAAAGCTGTAGGAAAAAGCTACTAGACGAAAAAAAAGCCCTCTCCACACTTCCGAGCTGTGTTTATTTGAAGAAAGTGATACCATGAAGTGCTAACAGCTCCAGAAGGTCAAGCGTTGAGGTCGTATTTGAGAGTCCTTAACTCGGTATTTGCTGTGTCAGTGTGCTGCGTTTTTGTCACTTGACGCAGCCCTAATAAGGTCCATATGGACTGCTTCAAGGATATTTGATATGACATAAGATTTCCGTTTAATTGGATGAAGTCTTCAGTTTACAACTATCTAGAATGGATGTAGTCAATGTAGAACTCTGATACCCTTTTTTCCCTATGTACTTTAACTGATCATTTACAAGACAGCTGTATGTTGTCATTTTAATAAGTTTCATAGTTTCGTTTTTTTTTTTTTTGAAAGATGGAGAGATTTTGTTTTTAGGTATTGATCATGGTAAAGAAAAATCATTAATTTTAACAGAAATTTGATCTTTTGTTTTATGATTGATATTTGCAGTAATAAATGAATTGTGTTTGTAATACTGCAAAATGTGGAAGCTTGTTTATAAATGTATTACGTAGTAGATGGATAATTTGTCATCTGATTTAATTATATCATAGTAAAAAAAATCCTCACCATTTTTTAACGATTCTTATTTGAGTTTGTTGAGGAATTTTATTTCTTAATATAGGCAAATTTTGATTTTGATTTTTTTTTATTTATTTTTTTTACGCAAATGTGTTAACGCACGTACTGTATTTTAAGACTGCTTTAGTCTTGTGTGTAAAAATTAAAAAAAAATCTTGAACTGACTTCCATAAAAAAAAACTTCCAGTATTTATATTTGTTCATCATTTTATTTTGTTCCTCATTCATTCGGAAATGGAAATTTTTAAGTGACACACACACAAAATCCGTTTCAATAATTTTACTTATTATTTTATTAATCAATCCCACGATATTTCCAGAATTGTTTTTAAATCACCTTTTCAGTTTTTATGTAATTTATTTCTCATTGTGTATTCTTCATTTTTATTCCTCAATTTGGCTACGAACAAAATATTGATTCTGTTCATTTCCAAGAAATGGAAAGAATGGCAAATTAATGATATATATGTATTAAAAAGGAATGTAAATTGAAGAATTTGTTTATATATTTACAATATATATATATTTGAAGGATAAAATTCTTTAAAAAATAAATACAATTATATACACTGCATGAATTGTGCACGGATGAATTTAATTTTCTAGAAAAAACAGAAGAAAGTAGAGTGCTTAAAAATAAAATTCAGAAATTTTCTTTTAGTTTTTCTAAGTTTTTCTGAATATCTCCCTCCTAATTTCCTAATGGTAAAATATATATGATACATAATGGTAAGATTCCATAAATTTGTTTTTATTGATCAGTTGCCTCTGAAAGCTGTGTAAAATGCACTGCCGTATTTCTTTAAGAAAAATGATTTAAAAAAAAAATTCGTTCAATACTTTTATGTCTGTCTTTGTAACAACTGATTGGTTAATATTGTATGAAAATTATTATTAAAATATTGACGAGTTAACAAAAAAATTTCTCGTGAAAACATGTTAACATCGAATTTATGATAATATGATTTTGCAAATCACTGTTGGTGACGAATACATACGTGAAAGAAAAGGTTAACTTGCTATATCATTTAAAAAAATAAACTAAATAATGGAAATTAGCCAGCTAATTCATACCTTCTCTCGCTGATCAACTCGAAGTATCAATGCCCCTTTCAACCCTTTTTCTCCCCCATTCTTGAAAAACTAGAATTGGAGGGTGGGGACGAAAGCACTGGTGAGTTTTTGCTAGGGGTGAGGGGGAATGGAGACTACGGAAGAAAAAAGTGACGGAGCCTATGGAGAGCGCAAATGAAGATATCTGGGAATATCTGGCGGCAGACCGAATACTGCCTGTCACGAGAGATAAATGACCTGCCCGGGCAGCTGCTTCATTCCACGTTCGGGCACCCATTTGGCTGACTTTATCGCTTCCTTTGGCGATAACAGAGGGAGGGTTATGTTTCCGTTACCGTGTAATTGCTAGTTATGGGAAAATTGACGGTGGGAATGTTTTGTTGTTTATGATCCCAAAATATTTTTCATTTTTTATTTATATAGTGACTAACTTTTCTGCTGACTATTATTCTATCGAATAAATGAATTCCTGTATGATATTTTTGAGAAGTATGATGATGAGTTGGAGAAAGACATTGTGAGTATATATAATGCGTGTTCACACACACGCAGAATATTTTTGCTTTTGATTAAAACGATGTTCCACAAATCATATTAGAGAATAAATGGATTTTAATGTTGCTTGTTACTAGATGAAACATATGAGACACATTGTAACACTAGTTCTGTAAAAAGGTGAACAATATGGAATGACAATATTATGTTGCCAAATGACAACAAAGAAATTAACAGTTATATCAGTTCGCTTTAGCATGCAGCCATATGTTAAACAAAAACACGTTGTACTATATCAGGGTAAACGTATTCGTAATGTGCAAAAATGTGTTTGGGTAAAAAGTAATTGCCCATTTATCATATTCAGATAAAAAGTCAGAATTCTCAAAGAAGTTCTTATAAACAACTCTAAAATGTCCCTTATGCTGAAAAATTAGAAGTTATATAACGTATGTGCTTTTAAATATTTAAAAAGTACCGAAGGAAAAAAAATAGGAAACTATTAGCTTTGTGGAGGAAGGATATCATTTGCAATTATATTTAAAGAAATATCCTTTTTAAATATTTTTAAAACGATTTATCAAAGCGGAAGTGTGGTATAATTTCGGGGAAATTACAATGTACTTCAAAATAACTCGATTCTGAAATTCCTAATGCAGAGCTGCCGAATACGAAGCTAATAAAGCTATGACTTATATATAGCTTCTGGATATATTTTTCTTCAGTCAACATTTGGTTTGATTGAATTTTAACATCAATCATTTTATTCTATACTGTGATAAATTTGGTGTTTTAAGAGTTCTTTTTTTTAAAACAGCAAATAACCAATACATCGAAATTGTGTAATAATTTTAGTAAAGTCTTATTTAAATAAATATTAATAGAAGTAAAAAAACATTCTTTTATTCGGAACTAAAAGTTAGCGGATATTTTTTTTTTTATCTCAAGATAAAGGGATTTAAATAAAAATCGTGATGGCATGTTTTTTTTAAAACAATATGCTTGTGAAATAATTTTTAATGAATATTATACATAAAAGAAACTCATAATATTATTCATTAACGATTGAAATATAGTATGAATGTATTAAAATTCCAATATGCTTAGAGAAATTAAAACAAAGCCATAAGCTTTTTTACGAATGTTGTTTTTATCTCTGGATTTTGACAAAAAATTTTAGTCTATTTTTATTCGATTTATCTTCATTAAATTGCTTTATAAATTCGTAATCGTTTCTTCATGGAATGCTTCCATTTATAATTTCTTTTAAAACGCTAGATGTGTTCGATTAAATATATAAAAATAAAGGATTTTATACAATACCCTTCTTTCGGTTTCAAAATTCACTACCAGATGGCGCTATATGGTATAGAATGAAAAAAATATTATTTAAAATTATAATAGTAGATTAATTCATACCTGTTTTAAAAATATAAATACTCTGATTTTGTTGGTAAGCGGACTAATGATAAAATTTTGAAACTAGCACAGATCGGGAAATAAAGAAAAATTCCATTTTAAGACCTGATATTTAGAAACATGAAAAAATTCGAAGTTATCTGAAAGCGTATAAAAAGTAATTTAGGAGAGGTACAGTTATTTTTTTATTAGTCATAAAATGTCTTTAGAAAGGAAAAAAATTGTAAATTGTAATTAAAAGGAAATAATAATAAAAAACATTTAATTGACATGGAATTTTTATTAATGAAACGAAATCAAGGATCTATTTTTTTTCCCTAACGAAGCTGTAATTATAATCAGAAACCTTCTAAAATATATCTTTAAAAGAGCGTAATATTTAAAATAGATTAAAAGATAATGATTGAATGATAGGAAATGTAATTTTGAACCCCGAGAATAGTAAAATATTCTTGAGTTTTTATTGAAATAGTATTACACACACACACACAATCTTCTTATGGCTGCCTTTTATCTTAACATAAAAAGTTCGCTGCATCTTATATTTACCTAGTCATCTGTTGCACAGAAGAAATAACATAATTTGACTATAAATACTTATTAGTTTATAAAATATAAACAAATATGAATTAATTTATACTGATTCAAATTATATACATATATAAAGGATTCTATATTCGTATGTGTTCCTATGGATGTATTCGTGTACAAACAAATGACAAAGTATTTTCGTGATTGAATCATCACAGTCCTAAAAACACAATCCGTAACATTTCACTGGATTATGCCTTGTGATTAAGGTCACAAACTCGTGGCCGGTGTCTTGAGTTCGAGCCCTAGTGTCACTGAAGACCCGCCGTGTAGAGGGGCTGATGCACGCTAATTCTATCGCGATTCATTGGCGCAGTATGGTAGTCTTGAAAGGTAAGTGCCAGTTCAGGTGTCGTTCTCGTCAGTCCCTTAGTACTAATGAACATTTATTCATTAGAATAGCTTATGTGGGTGCACAAGCCCTTCCTTTGTTCAGCTGGCGACCCATTTTTTCCTTGTGTCTATAACGAATAAATTGAATATTAATTCTTGAATGTTAAAAATATATCTTTGAATGTATGACGGCTCGTGTGCTTCAAGGTAGCTTCGACTTCGGCTTAAATCAGTGGCGCACACAGGAATATTTCAAGGGGGAAGAGGTCCAGGGTCGAAAATCCACTTTTTCGTATCATGCTCCAGTACACCTTGTTTCATTTTGTCGATTTTAGGGATCAAAAAACAGTACAAAAATTATTATTGAACAAATAATTAGCATTAATTAATAAATTAACTATGAATAACAAACGTAATTGAATTTGACGTACTATATACATAGGATTATAATCAGTCGAAAAAAAGTCAAGGACTTTGGGAGAGGATCCCTCCTTGTGTGCGCCACTGGTGACGTGCACACAAAATGTTTTTTTAAATATACTGAAAACCAATCCCATGTGTGTGTGAGTTAGCCATTTCACTTCAATTTTAAAAAATTAAATTCGCTGTCAAACACTGGAGTGGGAAAGGAAAAAATCGTATGATAAGTCTTTGTTAGCATTGAATTACA
Organism: Trichonephila inaurata madagascariensis; assembly: GCA_019973955.1. Classification (NCBI taxonomy): domain Eukaryota; kingdom Metazoa; phylum Arthropoda; class Arachnida; order Araneae; family Nephilidae; genus Trichonephila; species Trichonephila inaurata. Next base: position 69,161 of record BMAV01006538.1, on the reverse strand, counting down.
AACCATTATAGGGTCCAATGGAATGTTATAAATCACTCGCGAGTATACGAAGTAAACAATGATCCCTGTGTATATATTTTTTAAAACTTTGGCACGAGTAATCGTGTCTAAGAATAGATATTAGTGAAGTAGTTTCGGTTAGAGGTCATAATATTCATAACGGCTTTATTGTTTATGTTTCTTTGCTGTAGGAACTTGGGGAGAACTACTGATATTGTGTCATGATATTAATTAAATATAGTTATATCTTTTCATTCAAACGGAAGAAAAACAATTATAGTTTTACGTATTTAAGTTACGTTTTAAATTAGTTTTACGGCACCACAAGAAACAAACTAAGCCATCTTTTATTCAAAAAAACTTTTATTCATAGAACATTAAATAAAAACATTATTTTACATTTAATCTTGTTGAATAGTTCATATACTACTTCGCCAAACGATTATGGTTTATTTATTTTTAATGTAGACGTAATATATAGAGATTATTGTATAAATATGTATTATTTTTTTTTCTCTAATGGGGGCAGTGTATTGGTATTTTTTACCTTTGCAGACCTAGCTCATTCCCCAGGAGCTGGTATCACTTTTTATTTCGGCACCATATAGGCAATACCAATTGCTGCAAGTAATTTTAACGCCCAGTTTCCTGCCCAGAGGGAGGCACCTGAGCTCTGACGATGCGAAATTGAACTTAGGAATTTAATTTTACCGAGGGCTCCCAAACCAAACGGGCACTCCAAGGGATTTTTTACATGCCGCATAATAATTCGGCATGACCGCTGTCGCATCATGAAAATCCCCAACTTTGGCCCAGGTCGAACCCGCAACCTTGGGTGCAGAAAACCAGCGACAAACCGACTACGCCACCCAGTAGGCAAAAAATGTATTATACACAATATTATTTTTTAAAAATTCTGTGTTTCTCTTTATTTTTATGTGAATGAATGTTTGAATTATTGGATAATTCAGCTGTAATTCATTCTCTAAATTTTTATAAAAATGTTATATAAATCTTCCCTTTTATTTTTTCTTGCATTTTGTTTTATTTGTGAATTCTTTTTATCAGTCACTGAAAATTTGTCTTTTCAAGTAATTAATAATAATTTTTTTTTTTTTTTGCAAAAAATTTTAATTAATAATTTCAATAAACAAAAGCTAAGAAAGATTTTTATTTTATTTTATTTTATTAATTTTTTATTAAAACTGATAGGTTTTAGTCAAAAGCCTATAATTACTTAATATTCTTCACGTAATGTAATCAGAAATATTATACATTACTCATATGAGGCCGTAGCTCAAAATTACAAATTCGTGACCAATAATATCCATTGCATAGGTTTGGTGCCAAGTTAATGAATGAGTGAGTGAATGTACGCGAAGACTATTTGCGACGGACCACGTAACTTTGAGCCATGGTCAAATGGCGAGGATGACATCTGAGTTGCCACCCCTTAATCCACACCAGGGCCAACGTGAGGATTTTGATCCACGATATATTTAGCGTGCATCAGCTCTCTTCTTCACGGTGGGTTTCAGTGGCTCTAGGCATCGAACTCATGACACATTGGCCATGAGTTTGTGACCATGACCACTAGGTTAAACGGCCACATAAAATTTATGAAAATATAATTCATTACCTTTACTTATGGACATTCAAATTTTGACTCATTTTATCAAAAAGGATATTTTTAGTTATTTTTCGGCTTTCAAGAACAGAAGTATTTTCAAATACATATATAATATAAATTATAAGCTCTATAGAAACGATTTATTTGAATTTTTTTTTTAAAAAAAATGAAAAAATGAACCGCGTTTTATGGAGTCATTATTTCACGTATTCTTTGCCTTTCTGTTGTAGTGACAACACGCGCAACCAGCGTGGAGAATCGTGTTAATATACTTCGATTAATGAAAAAAAGCTTTGCTCCCTCTCCCTCTTTAGACCGCTCTCTATATCAGTATTTCAGGTTAATTTATGCAGGTTTTTTTTATGGCGGAGGTTATCGACGGTTTGATTAATGAGCCTATTGGCGAGAAAAGAAAAATGCTGACATTGATTGAAGACCTTAAGTATCATAATTTAGCTTCCTTTATTGAATTTTTGCACTATATGGATACACTTTATGTAACTTGTGTGTGTGTATGATCGCAAAAAAATGAGATTTTGTACTAATAGAAAGTGGGTTTTTAAAAAAAAAAGTAAATCATTCCTATTTATCTTCAAATGCAGTAGATACAGTGGCGCACACAAGGGGGTCCTGGGGGTCCGGACCCCCCCCCAATGCCCTTGATTTTTTCCGATTGGTTATACTTCTAAGTATATAATACGCAAAATTTAATTCAATATTTGTTATTAATGATTAATTTTATTAATTAAAGCTAATTATTTATTCAATAATTAGTTTTTTACTGTGTTTTGTTCCTTAAAATCGACAAAATCAAAAATAGCATGATACAAGAAAGGTGAATTTCAACCCTGGAACCCCTCCCCACACACACACTTGAAAAATTCATGTGTGTGCTATTGCGTAGATATATTTATATATTAGAGTCCCGATTTTTAAATAAATTCATTACTAAAAAACAAATTTCGTCACGTAAATAAATTTTTGGGGAAAAAATGTGTTGACAGAAAATTTAGAATTTCAGGGAGCAGTGGGGGTACTCTATCAGTTGAAATTTTTTTCTCGAACATTCTACTTCATTCTTAAATTTTAATATTTTATTTATGTATTCGAAGGGATGCGGTAGTTCAATGTGAAAGAAAACATATAACATTTTTAATCACACAAGTAGTCTGTTGAATTAGTAGATCTATCATAAAAATGAACTAAAATTATGTAATTTATGTTTAGATATTTTATGTGAAAAGTGGAGCTGGCCCTAACGCGTTATTTTCATTCGTTACCTCATCTCCCCCCTCCTTCTTTTTACTCTTTGTAAACTAACCTCAGTATTGAATAAATCGAAATTGATTTCAAATTTTGGATAACTCTAACTGCGTTCTAACAACTTCAGTAATTTTTTTTTCTGAAATTTTTTGTCATATTTGAGATGTATGATAGAAGAAATAACGTAATATCATTCCCCAATCGGATTACTGAGAGCATCCAGACCAGCGATACTCAACCTGCGGCTCACTGGGCCTCTAAGTGACCCGGTCATGCCCCATTGCTCTAAAAAATTCATTTATTTATGAAAATTTGGTGGGAAATTCTTTGTTAAAAAATCAAATATATCAATTTTGCTTTTTGCTGTCGATGTCGAATGGGTGCGAATTGATATTTTTTTTCTTTCTGATTAGTGATAATAGACAACAGTGGAGCAACGACCATTTTTTGAGTGAAACTAATTTTTAATTATCTTTCATATCTTGCAAGCGAAAAATATTCGAAGAAAATAGATTGTTTCAAGACGAGTGGGAAGTTGACTATTTTGTAGTGAAAAACAAGCATGGTTTAGTAATTATTTGATTTGTCACGAAAGTGTGGTATTTAGAAAAAAATACCAATAAACAGGAATCACACACATTCAATGACACTTTTCTTCGAACATCTCTTTCAAGAGGTGATAAATAGGCTTTTTTTAAAATAATCTTTACAACAGCAAAAGAGTGTTTTGTCGGTGGTAATGCCACAGCGGTAACAAAGGCACCCTATAAAATTTGTTGTATTATTGGTAATCATATGAAACCGTTTACTGATGCAGGAATTATGAAAGAGTGATTCTTAAATGCTTCCCAATTTAGAAAAATTCAGCGACAAAAATGAAAAATATAAAAAATAATAATTAAAAAAAGCAAAATAGAAGTTTTAATATTTTGATCAATTTCCACATTTTTTAAATTTTCTACGTTATCTTGATCTTAATGCATCCCCCTTCATTTATTCTCATGTTGCGGCCCGTGTAAAATATCTAAGCGGCCCGGCAGAAAAAATGGTTGAGTACCCCTGATCCAGACTGTGGACATCTTGAATGAAATTCATAATAATTACGTAGTCGAAATAATCTTTAAAAAGGCGTAATTTGTATAACTAAAATTAAAGAACGTGTTGTGTGTGGTACATATATTTGGAAGGAATACAATTAACCTAAGTATAATCAACATAAGATTTTTCAATCGATTGTGTGTGAAACAAACCGTTACTTTACCAATTGAGACCAATTTCATCGCGGAGTTAAAAGAGTTGGTCAAAGGATAGGCCTAACTTTATATCAATTTTGTTTTTCAAATTTGTTTTAAAATCAAAAATGCCAGACATATCAGCAATTTTTCTTCACTCATTGGAAGGAATTTTAATATCATTTACGGTTTTTAAATTTTTATTCGAACAAACTTCATCTAAATTGAAATTATCTTTTTTGTTTTTGTTTTTTTCTTGACGATTTGTTTTGAAAAGGCTGCCAAAGATTGGAGCAAGTCTTAATCTCTGTTTTGAAAACAAAGGCATAAGGGCTTTTTCTATTTATTTTGTATACTAATTTTCAATTTTTTTAATGGTTACTTCACGGGCCATAAATTGTAGTTCTGGTCAATATGTTGGGGGTTTTGATAGGGCATTAGGAGTTTCTCCGTTATTGATTTTTTAATGTTTTATTTTTCAAAGAATTAGAAAATTGTATGTTTGCATTTTTATCTAATGTCATTATAATGTATTCTTATTCATTGAAGCTAATAACACCTCACAGTGTTAGGAACAAACAATGACAAACACTAAATAGCAAGAGTGAATTATAATCGTATACAGTGCTAAACATCCAGATGAAATTTGACTAGCATGATAGATAACTTGGGACAGAATTTATATTGCTATAGGTGTGTGTGTGTGAACAATGACTCGTTATCTCTTAAGAAACACCTTCAGATTATTGAGAGTGTCAGATTACAAACGGTCTACTGCACGAGTGGGAACTTTCTTGTCCGAGCTACACAGTGGGAGTGGGAAGTTCCGAAAACGTTTTAAAATTGTTGATTCATAAAAATAGTAAATATAAGTTAAATAAAATAGTGGCAATTTAATTTAATTTATTAATGAGGAAGTGTATCTATTTTACTTTCTGTATTTTAAAATCGATGATGCTATATAAATTTTCACACGGCAAATTTGTCAGCTAACTTGTATCTGTATTTACTCTTGTTGATTTTCATTTGAGCATTAAACATTTCCTTCACACTGCGATCTGACTGCAAGTCAATTTCAAACTGTAGCTCCTCAAATCCTGTATCAATATCAGTTGTAACGGGATAAGAGACAATTAATTTTGACTTATATTCGTGACCTCGTCCCAAACCTGCAGATGGTCGCTAGAAAGCGCTACAGGCACTTTATCTTTAGTGAAAAATAAGCGAATCTTGATTGCGCAAGGGAAAGAAATCTCGGTTCAAGCGGATTCTCTGACTCTTAGTGGGCTAGTTACCAATCCCTGGTCTACTGTGTTGTTCAAGCGAGAGTCTGCTGACATCGCACTGTAAAGCAACAGGAGGACAATTGGCAATGAACCTCGTAATTTTGAACCATGGTCAAACGACGAGGACGACATCTGGGCTAGCACCCCTTCTTCAAACTTTCACACCACGCCAGCGGAAAGGCTTGGAGCCTCAACAGATGTAACGTGCATCAACCCCTCTGCACGACGGGTCTTCAGTGGCACGAACTCATGACATGCTGGCCACGAATCTGACCATAGCCACTAAGCTAACGTGACCTACTGTATCGTTCAAGCAAGTATTCTTGTTCAGCAAATAAAATTTTTTTAACCAAACTAAACGAAAATTCGTAACATCTTTGAAATGTTTCGTCGTAACTTCTGAAATAATACCAAGAATAAAAGAAGTATAAATATTTACAGTTTAAACCAATGACCCCCAAGGGTCTACGTCAGCAGGAAAAAAAATTGGGGGTCCGTGAGATGTAAATGAGGGTCTGCGCGATTGTGGCTCTCATTTAACCAGTTCGTAACATTAATTTTAACTTTCAATTAATTGAATAAATATTCCACATACACACAGGCTGTTACTTATTTACTTACGGAATATTTTATTATAATATAAACCAGTAGCGCACACAGAAATTTTTCAAGGGGGGGAGGAGTCCGGGGTCGAAAGTTCAAGATTCTTGTATTTTGCTCCTTTTGATTTTATCGATTTTCGGGAACAAAACACAGTAAAAAACTAATTATTGAATAAATAATTAGCATTAATTAATAAAATTAATCATTAATAACAAATAATTAAATTTTACGAATTATATACTTCGAATTATAATCAATCAAAACAATCACGCGGGGTCCGGACCCCAGAACCCTTTTATGCGCCACTGATATAAACATATCTATCTACCTCGAATTACAGAATTGCTTGAGAAAGATTTTAATTTATTTTCCTAGTGATAAGGAATTTCATCACCGTTGCCAATCGTCATAAGAAAAAACAAAAAGGAAAAAAAGACTGGACGCTACTAACTGAGATGTAGGATTCAACCTAACAAAATTGATGCCAAATGTTGAAAATTTATTAAAAAGTATCAATTCATCCCTCTCATTCAAACCATTTATTTGTTGCTCAGTTATTTTATCTAACAGGTACTAAATTTTAATTTAATTAATAAATGTTTAAAATTAAGATGTGTTTGTTTTCTTCTCGCTACACTTGTCTACAATTAAAATTTTTAAAATCCTTTTAAGTAAATAGCTCTATTAAAAACACATTTAAATCGATGAATTTGCAAAAATTCAATATTAAGTAAGCAGGGGTCTACCACAAACTGGAAAACATGGCAAGGGGACAAAAAAGTTTGGGAAACTCTGGTTTAAACTCAAATAAAAATAGCGTTAGTATTTTAGGGATAATGATTTAAGAAAGAACAGCCGATGCATTTTATATGTCCATCTGTCATCAAGAACAATAAAATTTCATTATGCTATATTGCCGATGCTAAATTTTATCCATGTCAGCATTACATACAATTAAAAAGGAAAATAGTATAATTTAGAACACGCACAAAATTTTTCCATCATCACGAATTCCAACTTGCCGCGTTAAATGAAGTGGTTTTATGCAGGAAACGGTTTGGCAGAAAGCAAGAGAGATTCACATTTAGTTAATAACCCTTTCTTGTAATCGCCTTCATTGTCGTGATGTTTATTTATTTCTTTTGCCGAAGTCCGGGAAATAAAGACATTTAGATAGCTTTCATTTTGGCTGCGGTAAAACTGCAGCAATATAAAAGCGCCGAGCAATGTGTTTAACCGAAAAATCAAAAGCAGAATAAATAAGAATAAAGAAAAGAAAGGAAGAGAAAAAAAATAATTAAAAGTCTCGGCAGTGCGCCAGATGGCGCTCTTTTTTGTTGATCGTTCTTTCGGAGCGCTAATGAAGTCATTGAAAGGCCGGAGTTCCAGTTTCCTATTGAATGAAAACTAAAGAAAAATGAAAGCTCGGAAGACAAAAAAAATATTATAAAAGACGCCGAAGATGATAGGAAGAATGGGAAAAGATTTTTCTTTATTTATTTTTAACGTAATAGAGGCAAGTAAGGGGTCGTATTTGAAAATTATTTTTGTGTGCCTAGGTAGAGATTATGATTCACAACGTGTCGATTTTTAAGCTTTTTTTTTTACCTTCAAAAAAATTTCCCGGTTGAATTCAAATAAACTAAAATGATTAAATGAATATTATTTGTGCAGTCGCTACCAAAAAATGAAGCTCGAACGTTTTTAAATTTAGAATTAAGTTTTATGTGTGATTATGTGAAATTCTTAATATTTAATGACGTTTGTAGTTTGGTGGGGCGGGGAAGCACTTATGGTTCTTCCGAACCTTCCATTCAGGACATTTTCGATTACATTAAAACTCTTTCAAATTGCCCTTTTTTAATAAATAATATTGAAAAAAAGTTTAATTATATAAAACTTACAAATTATGCAGTTTAATTTAATTATCCGTAAAAATTTACAGGATTGACGAATGATATTGCCATCAAATTAAGTCATCTTATAGTACTCTAGAAATGAAGGAAGAATGACGTTTGTAAAAAAATTTGTTTGATAAAAGTAGTATTACAAAAGTTATTTTTGTTCATTGTGCACCATATTTGTACTATAAAATTGTTGAAGTTAAGGATATCTAATGCAATTAGAGAAAAATAATTTAATTTAAATTGCCGATGAGCTAAATTTATGACTTCACAGTCACATGATATTGACAAGCATGTGTTTCTAGTCAATTGCCAATTAGTTCATAAATTCATGTGACGTCATAATCATGTGATAAATACAATCTTGTGTGTTTCCAGCTGATCAGTTCATACGCTTGGTTGTTGCCAATTTTTGCTCTTTGCCGAAACTTTCTTTTTTTTTTATGAAGCACATATTTGTCAACAGTAATAACGTACCTAAGTAAGCAAGATATTCTTAATTTAAAAGTACGCCAATAAAATAAGATTTTAATTTTTAATATCTTTTTGAGGAATTTTTTCCCATTATATTTGAGCAACTTTATCCAATTTTGAAATTTTATGTAAATTCTTCAAGTTGTACAGCAAGTACAAGTTTAATGTCAGTTACCTTTATGATGTGGCCGGCAGGAATTTTATCTTATTTAATCTATACTTTTTTTTATTTGGTTTCCGAGAATGTAATTTGTTGTAGTATTTTAGTTGCCATTCGAGCATTTCAAAGTCAATCCCTTTTCTTTCTTGCAATTATGGATTATAATTTTTAACAACTATTCTTAAATTAAGTTAAAGTATATGCGTGTAATCGCGTAATTTATTAAGTTCTTCATTTCTCTTAAATAAGCCAAAATGCATTATTTGAGGAATTTTGCCGAATACTCTATGTCAAATTAAATTATTCGAATGATAATATAGAAAAAAAAACTTTCAAGGCTAAAAAAAATGTCTCTCCAAAATTAATTTTAAGATTATTAGTTACTTAAAAGAAACAACCTATTAAATCTTGTTTGAAATTGTAAAATCTGTCCTCGAAAATATGAATGTTCAACAAATAAAAACTGAAAGAATTTAATATCGTCTGAAAGTTTAAAAATCGCAACGTCTTTAAGCAACAACAAACAGAAAATGATATTTCTGGTAAATTTTCGCCGGTTTTGATGTGGACATAGAATTCGAAATAATAAGTTCTACATGCAATCCATCATGCATGCACAATTAGTGCATTTCAGAAATCTTGTTATTGTACAGTAAATAATACATTGCCTCTCACACATTTTGAATAGTTTTCAAAAAGGAAAGTTAAGTGTCTGCTTTGCTGAAGAGAATTCGAATTGTCTCGTCTGTATAATCGCAGGGAAAGAGAAAGGGGCAGAGGAGGGGGAATGATTTCTCGTGAAATTCGAAATTCCTATGATTATATAGTTTAAAACCTTGGCTGACGTCTCATTTTTAGAATGGATTCATTCTCTTTCCTTCGGAATAATAATGCTCATATGAAAACAGTTATTTGGAAATTGATTGAGGTACCAGGTACAAAATATTATTATTTATCTTTTATATTTTGGGTTTAAAATAAAATAACATAACTAACAAACACTTTGATGATTTGCTTTAATTTTTTTTAATTATAATGTTAGTTATATAGCATAAAGCTGTCCAAAAAAGCGAAATATTTGTAAATACATGTTTTTCTTTGTTATTAAAATTTTTTGTGCTTCATGCTCATTTTTTTCTATTTTAGCTTCTAAAAATTGTTCCTTTTTATGAGAAAGAGAACAGATATTGTTTCTTACATTGTGTTTCATTCGAATCATTTCTATCTTTTTCAAAATATATTTCTTTATTGTTAAACTTTATGTAATTTTCTTAAGAAATAATTATAAATTCTATTTTGTACCAAAATGAATTAATTATTGTTCATATTTTTGCAGGATTTTATGAATAAGGCTGATATTCAAGAATGTGAGACCGGTGAAGAAACTGCATGAATATTCTGTTCGATATACATGCTCATCACATTTTTCGTCGTCATCTGGACCAGAACCCGAAGCATGTGTGTTTTATCGCATTGATATTCATTTAATAATTTATTCTAAATGTTCAAACGGTGATCAAATTGTCCTTTTGGAATTATTGGCATATGTTTCCTGTTATTTCGCTTCCTTTTCTCTATTCATTTCACGTAAATCAAAATTTTACTGTATTTCTTATCCTGTTCTATTACATTATGTTAATTTGAAGTATTTTACTTATAATAATCATAACTCGGTTATAAGTTACAAAAATGAAATCAATTTTTCCTCTTTGAAATTTGGTTTTTCGTTAGATAAAAAAAATCACAATAAGACAGTCAAAGAAAGAAATAACACTCTTCTTTCTGTATTCCTGAATCCTAATAAATAAATATTTTGATTAATATTAATATTTTACAATGTGGAATATTTCGCTATATATTTTCTAAAGTATGATTTATTCATTTATGAGATCTACCCAAAATCTAGAAATTAGTCGCGCATATTTCCCCCCTTATCTAAGAAATTATTTTTGCATAAGGGAAAAAGGGGTTTACATACCTGAACCAATAATAGAAATTGTAAAAATCTGGAATACTTGTAAATTATTATTTAATATTGAAAGAACGTATTCCAAGAATAATTTTGTAAGGAAAAAAATTTTATCTTGAAGAAGTTATTTTGGATAGTATCCTGCATTAGAATATAACAGATTTTAAATAAATACGTTCAAGTGTCCCTATTGCTGGACATTACATTTCTATTTTTTTAAAACAAAATTAAACGAAATATTCCTCCCTTCATTTAACATGGACTTTCTCTTGTCATTTTATAATGGCTCGCATGTTGCTTGATTTTGTAACAAGTTTTAAATTAAAGGCAACAAAATTCTTTTCTATCCGATATCACTTGCGTAAAATGTTTGAATTTTTAAATGACTTGGTATTCATAATATATTTTCTAAATTTCACTTCCATAATACAAATGTATAAATTATTTTATGAACATCACATCAAGTCTTTGTCCTCATACCATCCTCATGTCTTTTTCATTTTAAGTTGTGTTAATTATTTCTTCCAAATGTTGGAAAGAGGTTTTCTATGTCACTAATTTTATTATCAAGTACAAGTTACGACCAAAGTCGTCCGTGACAGGGCATCATTTGTATTATATGGTTAGCTGAAGTGTTTAAAAAGCGGAGAGAAAATTTATTGTTGTATATAGTATTGATATTATTTATAATATATATTCACAAGTGATTGTATAATGTACATATATATTATAAAGAAAATATTTATGGTGCTGTCTGTTTTATTTAATGGAAAAGTTCCTGAATGCTCTTAAAAGAGAAATTTGAAAATAATTCATGGGAAAATGTGAAGTGCTGAAATAACTTTCAAGAAGTTGTCGGTTAAGAATTAACTATTAAAAGGTATGGTTTCATTTGTTAATAATGAAAATGAATAATTATAAACTAATAAAATCGTGTGCGTTTTTTTATTCTCTCATCTTGCCTTGGTATTTTCTTCTTTTTTTATTTTAAAAAATAACATTTTGAATGTAAAGCTATGTATATAGAAATTTCAATTAAATTATTGCTTTTACTCACAAATTATTGGATATATTGATCAAATTTACCCAAAATTTACCGAAGGTCCTTTTTTTGTTCCATTTTTGAGTTTTATTTTTAAGTAAGAAATATAGTATAGCTTAAATTCACACACAAAATAATCAAAATTTATGAAATATTAACATTTTAAAAATAATATAGAGTGGTAAATAATAATTTTTAACCCATGTTTCGTCATTATCACTAATTTAATTTTTTTTATGCATAGTGACACATGCACACATAAAATATCATGATCCATCCATTTTAATATTATTCCCTTAAATATTTTTACTAGCGCTTGAAAAAAGGAGGAATGGGAAAAGGTTGTCAACCCATTTACGTTCCTTGTCTCCTCTTCCCCCAATGTTACAAATAACATTGGAATCCCCTTCAGTCTATTAGACTATAAAAAGACAACCTTCTGAATGAATTCACCTTTATTAAAATGACAAAAACAATTAATACGTCCTTTTACTTTCTCATCAGTATTATATATAACTACTGTTGTTAATATACAGGATCTATTTAAACGTTGCTGTGTGTTATCGTTCTGATGATATCAGAGCTTACTGTTGTTTACCCCTTTCGTCTTCAAGACTGATTAGAATGAGCTTAATTCCTGACAGTCACATGATAAATGTAATCACGTGTTCTCCATTAAATTCCAAACTGACATTAAATTTGCACTTGCTATTCTACTTTAAAATTTAGATACAATTTCGAATTTTATAATTGAGTAAAGGTGTTCACACACAAATATAAAAATACTTCAAAAAGTTTCTCAAAATTAAAATAATTTTCATATTATATGTTTATTTTTAAATCAAGAGCAATTTGTTTACCAATGTGCGTTATTATTGTTAATAAAAATATACTTTTTAAAAGAAAGTTTCTGTAAAAAGCAAAAGTTGGCAACAGTAAAACGCATGAGCAGATTGACTAGAAACACATTACTGCATTTATTATGTGACTATGACGTCACATGAATTTGTGAACTGATTGGTTGAAAACACGTGATTCTATTTATCATGTGACTGATGAAACATAAATTTAGCCCATTGAGAAATTTCAATTAAAAAGTAGGCACAAAATTTTTTTTAATCATGGCATTATGAGATTATAAGAGAACTTAATGTGATCTTCCTTCCAAAAGTTTCTTTTAATAGTATCAATGTATAAATCATTTCGTATAAGTAAAATGATAATGTTATTATTTAGAATAAGTCAGTTGATTATATTTCAGTGCTTCACCTGGTTTAATTAAATATGTAATATATTTAACAAAATTGCAAAGCATTTATTGATATTTTTTTCCAACTCGATATGGAATGCAAAACTTAGATGTAAACAATACATTTTTTGCACACTAGACTTGATATAAAACTTATTAATAGACGATAAATCTCATTTGTTGATATCTGTCTAATATATTGCCATTTTTTCAATAATGGATGTAAAAAAGAAACCAAAGGTTTCGGTGAAAGAACAGATTAATGTGTCCTTTATTTTAATGTATTATGCATATCATTGTGAAGAATCTCTTTAGTAAAAACATAGACCAAATTCAGGCTATTTTTCTTAATTCAATCAGAAAAAGTTTACTGGATTCGTCCTTATTTCATTCGAGATTCGAAAATTTCATCCAATTAACTTCGAGTTTCTTACATTTAGAGAATCTTGAATGTTTAGATATATATTTGTGTTTTTAGTGACCTTGAATTTTTTCATTTAACATAATTGTTACAAATTTAAATATTCTTGTACCAACACAAAACAATCAAAAAGATTTTAGGAACAAATGAGCTGCATTGTCGTATCAATCAATTTGTATTTTTCACTGAAAATTTTTTGTATTGTTCAAGTTTGCAAAATAGTTTTGCTCAGGTTTTAAATTTGTATTTTGGAAGCTTTATTGTGTGTGAAGAAAAGAATCAAAATATAGTTCAAATAAATATTTTGTTTATAAGATTTCGTGTTGATTTTATTTACTGTGTCACACTTTTCTTTGTTATTATGCTAGAAGAAAACATGTTTTTTAAAATTATTGTGTAAAATATTAAATTTGGTTTATATTTTATTCAGTGTTAATATTAATACGGCGTATTAATATACAAACAATAGTTCTTGGGGTCGTTAATTTACAGAACATCTTAACATTAACATTAATCGCATTTTTCCTAACGAAACAAAATACCGAATTTATTCAAATCGAAGCCGCACCCCAAATTCTGATTAAGTTTTTGTGAAAAATGGTTTATCGATATCCAAATTTACGAAATTAAACTAAATTTAAAATGAGAACTAATAAGAAATGAATAATTAGATATTTTACCAACAAACATAACGAATACATGATCATTTCATTTCTGTAATTGCCCCATACAAAGAATTTCCCCCCTTCGATTCTAAGCCGCACCCGATTTTCAGTAGCCTTAGCACTGAAAAAAAAAGTGCGGCTTAGATTCGAATAAATGTGGTAGTTTTATTTCATTTTTTAATCATGAAACAAAATCATAACTAGCATGTATAATGTAAAACAGCTTTTGATTATAAAATATTGTATTACGATTTATTTTGTGTTAATATGTGTAGTATTTAAAAAGAGAGCAATATATTGGAATCAAACAGTAAAAAATTAATTTTTGAATGAATAATCAGCATTATTTAAAAAATTAATTATTAATAACAGATACTTAAATGTACTATATACATAGAATTATAATCTATCGAAAAAAATCAATGACTTTGGGGAGGCTCCGGACCCGGGGACTCCCTCCCCCCTTGTGTGAGCCACTGTATAAAGAGAATGAGTCAGATAAATTTACTAGGACAACCAGTAGGCTATATATGTAATTCTTTAACTGAAAACTAGAGGATAGTGAGAATGGGCTAAAATCATGTGACGTCATAGTCACTTAACTACAATTATCGTGTTTCTAGTCGATCAGTTTATGCTCTTCGCTGTTGCCAACTTTTACTTTTTGCACAAACACTTTCTATAAAGAATAGATATTTTTTGACAATAATGCACATAAGTGAACAAACGCATTCGACTTAAAAGTTCGCGTATATAACATAAAAACATTTTAATTTTGAAGAATTTTAATATTTGAGCTCTTTTACCCAGTTAACAGAGTTAATATTAATATAGTATTTAGATTTTAAAGTAGAACAACAAGTGCAAGTCAAATATCAGTCTTGAATTCAATGGAGAACAAGTGATTGCATTTATCATGTGACCGTCATGAATTTATTCTATTAATTCACGATTAAATTCCATATTTGACATTAATTTCCATTTATATATTTTGCCATCTAAACCATATCTTAGTTTTAATAAAACTTAATTCTGTATATCATTGTTCGATATCGTCCTTGATGTTGTTTCATAGATGTTAAATACGTGCATTGGCACATAAGATGTTTAATCTAATTACTACTTTCACACAAACAACCATATATTCAACAATGCCATCAACAAATTTTAAGTTTGACCTTTCGAGAAGCTTAAAGAAAAATAGTGCTCGGTATTAAACAATCCAATCGTCAAAACTAATAAATAAAAAGGTACGATTCGCTTCCTTGAATCTCAGAAGGGGCTCATAGATGAGATCATTGGAATCAAGTGAAACGTCACGTTAACATTTCTTTTGATATACACTCTGTACATCCGCAGAGCAGATTTCTTTCCAGATGAAAAAGTAGAAAAGAGAAGAGGCACGCCGTAACATTACGCAATAGATGCGCAAGGAATCGAAATTTTTGCACTGACTTCAGCATTCTACCTGGCAGGGCCGAACACACACATATCGCAGAGCCACACACGTTGGCAGGGGACCACCCAGGTTGTGGAACGGTTAAGGAAAGGGGATAGCTAAATTGAAGGTCTCGGGGGATTTCGCACTGTTCTTCGGAAAGACTTTCCGATGTTCCATGCAGGAATAAGTTGACTTTATTATTGATATTCTGATCATTTAGGGAAAGAGAAAAAAACTGGAATAATGACAGCTCTTTCAAGTATGAGGAAATTTCGGGGATGACTCGATGATTCACAACGGAATAAATGACCACATGATACAATTCCGGGCAGGGAAACATTGTATGTTTTGATTGCTATTTTGGAATATTTGTCTCATTCTCAAAAAATTCGGAACTATCTTTTTATCTTGACGTAATTTTTTCGCTTCACTCAGTTTAATACAGAATAACCTTGATAATTATTCATATTATTAATTTCCTTCTGCATAATTTCTTTTTCCATTAACTATTATTTTATTACGCTTAGCTTCCTTGTATTATTATTATTTGTATTACTCAAATTCAGTGTATTCCTCTAACATATTAAATAATTACTTGAATTTTAGTTTTAACCACCTGCGAGCATCTTTTAGAAATGATAGGATGTTTTTAAAAAATTGTATAATGCCTTGGGAAAATAATTTGTTTTTAAAAGCTACTTTGGTCTATTTTCATTTAAATATTTATTTTTGATTACTATTCAAACTTTGCCAACTAACTGTCCGTTGAAAATAATTCAAAAGAAATTGAGTTTGAAGCTTTACCAAATTATCGCCTTCATTATCAGGGGCGTAATTCATTTCCTACTTTAGCTTACTCTCTTTCTATATATATTTATATATATTTATCTTGTTCAAATTTTCAATCGCTATAAAATACTTTCTATTCATCCAATCAAGTTCAAATATATATTTTTTTAAAACTTGTAGTGGATGACACTTGATGTTAATACAGTTTTGTCAAATATTAATTCATTAATTAAATTTAATTAATTAGTGGTTTTCGACCCCAACTTAGATTCGTCTCCATTGTTGTAACAATGTAACTGTTAAAGCAATGACAAAAGTTGGCGCTGAAAATCGATTTTTCAGCCAATTGTTAAATTGTGTGCATTGTTACAACAATGTAGACCAGAGTTTCCCAAACTTTTTTGTCTCATAGACCCCTACTTACCTAATATTGAATTTTAGCAAATTCATCAAATTAAATGTCTTTTTGATAGCTGGTATAGAGCTACTTACTTTAAAAGATTTAAAATTCCAACTATAGTGCAGAGCTTAAAACGTAAGAAACACATGTTTATTAATTAAATTCAAATTTAATTAATGCATAAAATAACTGAGCAACAAACAATTGCTTTTAGGGGAGAGATAAATCTGTGGATTCAATAAAAAGTTTTCAACATTTGACATCAATCTTGTTGGTTTTAACCCTTCATATCTCCTCTGATAATAATGTCTAGTATGTTCTTTTTTGTTTTGGAGATTGGCAAATGCACTGAAACTCTTTCTAATTCGGAAAAGAAATTAAAAAATTTCCATAATTTGGTATAAATATCAGGTATATCTTTTTACAGCCAAAATTTCTTACATCCGTTTCTAAACTTTACTTTAAGAACTTCGTTAGTGCCTATTCCAAGTGCTTAATTCTTGTAATCTGACATTTTTTCCCCTTTAGTATGACCATATGAATTCATTGCCTACTGTGGTATTACTATAGTCAAAGCATTCTCAAACCTAAATTTAAAATTAAAAAACAAAAAAACGGCATTTAAATGTTGAATGCAGTTTAAACGTCTTTTCCCTGCCAGATTGTATGTGATAATCGAGAACCTGGGAACATTTGCGCGTTCAATATTATACTCCTTTAGCTTAATTCTGTCAAGAAACGCTGAAATGATGGTCCCTGTTTTAATAACATATATAGTGTAATCTTGTAACTTCAAATTAAATTTAGTAAATAAATAGGTAAAATCTAGTTTCAATTTTATTAAATTCTCTTTTAAAATTAGTCACGATTTGTGGTTTAATCAAAGCCGCTGTTGTAGACCCCCATTTACATCTCATGGACCCCCAAATTATTTTTTCGCTGACGTGGACCCTTGCAGGTCGTCATAGACCCCTGGGATCTATATAGACCACTTTTGGGAATCACTGATGTAGACAAATCATGCTCTTTTTTCAATTCCTACTCTATTAGTTCACTCTCTCCCTATATATATATATATCCATTCAAAGTAGGAACTGACTTAAAAAGAAATTTTATATTGCTTGTTATTGAAGTAGCTACAAGATAAAAATACATTCCTCCTGTATAAAATAACCCATTAGCTTAACAAAACTTTTATTTTAAATTCAGTGAATTCAAAAAGCATTAAAAGGTGATGAACAGAATTACACAAGCAGTTTTAAAATGAATCCGAAAAAAAAGTGGACTCTGTAACGGGTTTATCCGCGTTCTTCTACTAACAGTCCTCTTCGGGAAAATGGTCTTTAAAATTTATTCTATTAAAAGCCTTCCTCCAAAGAAGATGTGATTATGTAAATTAAGACTTGTATATAAAGATTAAACTTTCGAGTTAGAGAGGTTAGACTGCTAACAGATAGCAGTGATTGATTAACGTGAAGCTAGGCTTGAGCACTAGTAGCTTATTTGAGTAATATTAAGATTGACGATTTGGTCAAGTTGTGATTAAATTTGATTATGTCTATTTGAATTAGAAGGTGTATTGCCTGTACGTAAAGATCCAATTTATTGTTAAGTATTCTAATATTTCGTCTACCTTGCTATTGCTTCACATATTTCGTAATTAGTGCATTTATTAACTTGGGTTATTGAATTTGTGTTGTTGTTGATAATTGTGAATAAATAGAAGTTGTTTTGAATATCGCTAATCTTCCTTCGGACCCTCCTACACTAATGGACGGATCGGGACGTCCATTACATTGACGCCCACAGTGCCCTAGCCCCGAGAGAGGAGTCGAGTCGAATTTTAGGGTCTTGTCTGAATTTTTTTTTCCCGGAAAGGAAAATGTGACTTACTTTTTGGATAGTATATTACTAATAATATTTCATATCACGAGATACCCTCAAATTTGGCTTGTTCCTACCTGAAGGGTCATCTCGAAGGCAGGGCGCAAGATTGGTTTGAGGTTATTGGGTATTCGTATGGGCAAGGGATAGCAACGGGGATTTTGCACAACTAAAGGAAACATTAACAGAAAGCTTTCCTGAGGTCAAAAATAAATCAGATTTGGAGGCTGAATATTATGCGTCAAAGCAAGTTAGGGGGCAGGCACCGTCAAATTTTGTATACAAATTGTTGAAAATTCAGAAAACTCTTAATTTGGAAATGACGGAGAAACTTATTAAATCACATAATCATGCGATTATACGAAAATATATGAAATCAAATTTAATCAAAAGAAAAACAAAGTTTCTATTGTATAAAAGTCTTTTAAGATCAATATTATTATGCATGGGAAACTTGGTCCATGTCTCGAACAGATGAGAACACATGATAAGTATTTATGTGAAAGGAAGATTTTAAGATTTAATTTGAGAGGAATTCAAGAAAATGGAATGTGGCGAAGAAGATCAAATATCAAGCTCTATCAATAATATCAAGAATCTGGCATTGTTAACCATCAAAATACAATGAATTAAATGGGCAGGTCACGTTATCAGAGTGAATGAAGACCACACCACTAAAAAAGTCTTCAATGCTCAACCAATTGGCACACGAAGAAAGGTCAAAGAAGAGAAGGTAGGCCAAATCTTAGATGGATTGATGGCCTAGAAAAAGATCTCCTAGTTTTGAGAACTAGGTACTGGAGAACACTAGCAGGAAGAAAGCTGGCCTGGAAAAGGTTTCTTGAGATGGCCAAGGCCCACCCTGGGCTGTCGTGCCGTTGAGGAAGGAAGGAATCTTGCGATTATCCCCACAGGTAACTGATTATGTAGAAGTGCGAAACCCCACAACAAAGATCCAACTTTTACAACTAGTAGCAAAGTATGAAGAAGGCACGGGTGCCTTGGGTTCGAGTAATAATGTCGGAAGACAAGAATGGGATTCAAGAAGAAGGTTGCTCGACAGGCGTAGAGATGGAAACTGGCGTAATGTGGGTGTTGTACATAGGCAAATGGATGCAAGGGTGGTAAATGAGGATTCGAATGGTTTCAGATATCGCGGGGGTGCAGGTAATAATTGGTTCGAGAATAGCAGGATCAGAAATGATCGAGGTGATCATGGATCCGAAAGTCGAAGGGATCGCAATGATTTTGCCAATAGAGGAAAAAGAGAAATGAGTGGAGTAGAAATGATCGAGAAGAACTCGAAGCAATTTAAACTATTTGAGTGGCGATATGAAAGAAGTAATCGATCACAAGTTGAGGCAAATCATACTGTTAGAATCGGAGCTTTACGATAAATCCAGTGGACCTACCGTATGTTCCACTATTGTTGCATAAAACCTTTATCAAGGCATTGTGGGATACAGGAGCTGAAAAATCTTTTATTTCTGACGAGGTGTTTAAAACATATTTTTCGTACAGGCCTAAGAAAAGGTCGGATGCGGAGGTGATCACAGCACAAGGTATGAAATATATGAATTTGGTGATGGTTGAATTGCAGGTCAAAATTGCGGGGAATTCACGAAAACGTGGAATTTCCATATCATTGAGGAGTTGCAGTATCAATGCATCCTGGGTGTGGATTTTATGCGGGCAACAAAAATAGATTTCGACTTTGATAAAAAAATAGTTGGTATTTCCAGATTCGGAGACTAAAGGGGTATCACAAATAGAGGAGCAGGTAGAGATTGATCTCTCGCATATGAAGCTGGATGATCCTCAAAAGAAAGAGTTGCAAACATTATTTAAGAGTTTTAGGAAACTTTTTTCAGATAAACCGGGGCTTACCCATGTTTTATATCATGAAATAGACACGGGTAACAAGCCACCAGTGGTATTCAGGCCGTATAGGTACGATAGGGTCAAACAAAAAATAATTGATTATTATGTCAACAAAATGCTGTAAGAAGATACGATTATACCTATCCAGTCATCCTATTCATCTCCAGTTGTGTTATGCAGTAAAAATAGTGGTTTGCCCACAGAATCGACAAAGGCTATTGCTTTGCGATAGACCTGCGATACTCCACCAGCGGGCCACATGTGGCCCACCAGACCTTTCTGAGTGGCCCGTTGCACTAACAAATTCAATTATTTAAGAACAATGCATTAAAAATTTAGCGATAGATTATTAATCAAGTAATCAAACGTATCACACACACAGTTTTGCTGTCGATGTCGTGCTGGTACGAATTGTGAGACAACTTTTTTTTTTTGTGTTTGTAATGGTTAGTGATAACAGAGAACAGAGGAGTAGCGACCATTTTATTGGTGAAGCTTATTTTTAATTAACCAAGTTAATTAATAATTAAAATATTATTAATTCTTCTACGGGAAAAAGTTTTTTTACAACAATATTTAAATGAAGTAAATTTCCAAAGAGGATCAGTAGGAGGTTCGTGAATAGACCCGTTACAATGTGATTTTACATCTCATGGATCTTGGTTTAACTTTGTTCCTGATAATATGTTCCTCAATTAGTTTTATGAAGATCATATACTTTAAGCATATCATACTGTCCATATATGATATATATACTTCAATTATCACTATAGTTATTTATCATTGTATTTTCTCATTTGTTTGTTCTTTGCAACAGAATAACTAGTATTTTTAATTGAAATATTGCAAGAGTATTGTTTAAAAAATTAATTTTTTAGCAACATGGTTTGTTATTTCTATCATTAGGTTCATTATGGTTGTTTTTTTCCCCAACATAACCTGTTTTAGACAGTTTTTTTTTTTTTTTTTTTCTTTTTGTTCTTACTAATTTAATTTTTTTCATTGTTGTGTTACATCTAATATTTTGTATTAAATGTAATATAGGTGTTAAATAGTATCACATCCATTCCTCATGTAATATTAATTTAATGTTAGAGTGAATATAATTTAACCCAGTAGCAGGCGCACACTCAAAACTAACATTAATGGTCGTGCGGGATGACGGAGTCACCCCAATCCTTCTTTTATAATTATTTTTATTGTACACCATAAAAATCGTTATGTCAGGGAATAATTTAACTAAGAGAAGTATACTTACCTATTTTTAAGGACTTTTTTCTTTGGTCAATTTTTCTTTGATAATTTGAGAAAAAATATCAATCAAGCTGAACCAAGGAATTTCACAAAGAGCGTGATTTTAATAAAGGACATACATCACAGACACTTTAAAATTACAGGAATGTTATTTGCAGGTAAAACTGTCATATTTTGCTCAAGTTATTGTAGTTTTATTCTCCATTGATGATCGATAAATAGCATGTTGAAGTATTTCTAGCTTGTGTCTTTTTAACAGGGCGAAGTGTGACTTGTATTACAAGTATGACTTGATATTTTTCTTGGTGGAGTTCTTTAGGTAGCATTTGAAAATTTTCCTTTCAACTCAAACGTTTCATGTTCATCGCTTTTCTCAAATTTACTTTCGCTGTGAGGATTAATATGCATTATTTCATAGGATCTTCCCTTGTTCGATCATTTTCAACTTCCTTCAATAGAGATCGCAAATCGTGGATAGATACTACAACCGGCCATTCTAACCGTAGCAGCTGCCTTCAGCCTCATAAGCAGGATCATATGTGAAGAGGAATCTGAAAGGAACAAAAACGAAACATAAAAAGTTTTCACACTAAAAATGAAAAAAAAAAAAAACAGGCTGCTGTTGTTAAATGCAGTGGACTTTGAAGTCAGGTGATGCCATTGAACAGTTCCATATGATCAGTTGCTGGTTTAAGGCATTTTTTATATTGTAGTATGTTTTCTTTGGCCTTTTCGAGCATTCTATCGATATTTTTCTTCTATTCTGTGTTGAAATCTTGCGGTTCTTCACAATGGTTTTTGACAGCCCAAAGTTCACCTTTCTATTCTCTTGGATCCAAGTGAGCTTTGGAAACTTCATTTACATTAGGTTTCTTGCTCATTTCTGGAATTTTGGGACTGGTATGTGTTTCCTCTATCGCTTGAAGTTTTTGCTCCAGCTTCTTAACATCAACTTTTTAAGTTGGGCTATTTCCTCGTTTTTAATGGTTATTTCTTCAGAAAAAAACCCATAAGTGAAGTCTTTGCAGTCTGGGACTTCTTTTTCAGCAATCTTCATCTCAAGCTCTACCACTTTGTTATCAAAGGATTTCTCTTTTGCTTTAATTTCTTCTTGCTCTTCTTTCAGAGAGGGATTTAACTTTTTCAAATATTCGATTCAATATATATGTATGACATGATTTGAAGTCAGAAACAGACTTAGTTTTTAAAAAGGAACTTTATTTGATCAAAGTTAAGCATCAAAATGTAGAGAGAAAAAGAACGCCACCGAAAAATCTTAGGTGGGTTAAACACTTAAAACACCGATCGCGGCGTTCATGAGTGCTCTTGAAAGTTAATGCTGACATATAGGGCTATTAAATATAACGATCTGGAATTAGACATGTTTATTGGCTAGGCCATATGTTCGGAAGAAATAAATGGGTGATTAGTTTTATACTTGACAAGGTGAGGAGAACATATAAAAGTGAATTGCTAGATAGGGAATTTAATTTTTAATCTAATTTAATTATCCTTACACACACACACACACACACACACTATATATATATATATATATATATATATATATAACGAGGTAGGATTCAAAAGTTTCCGAGGAGTGTTTAAAAATAATACTAATTAAATTGCTGAAATACATTCTCTTTCAAAATAAGACCCATGGGCCACAACACACTTTTGCCATCACTTGTAAAGATTGTCGAAGCATTTCTGGGATCCATTTTTAGCCATGTCCTTTAATTCAGCCTGCGTTGCCCTTTTATTTCATCTGCAAATTGAAATTCCCATAAGTGACGTGCCTGCGTATGAAATAGGCTGAAGTGGCCAAGAATGAAATCAGGGGAATAAGGAGTATGTGGCAAAACAGTTGTTCTTGGTTTTTGAAGAAAGTCAGGGAGGAGGAGGGATCAGTGTGCAAGAACATTATCATGTGGAGCACCCAGGGCTACACAGGCCAAAATTTTGGTCTTTTCTTTCGGATCGACATTCACAAACGACACAGAATGTCTACATAAAGTTCTTTGTTTACAGTGCGTCCTTCAGGGATATAAATTCCAGATGCACAATGACTTGGATATCGAAGAACACCTCTAGCATAACCTTGCATTTAGAGCGATCTTGGTGGAATTTCTGCTTGCGTGGAGATAATGGTGATTTCCAAGTTGCCGATGCTCTCACGTTTTTGATATGACCCTTAATCTACCATTTCTCGCCTTTAATAACAATTTTTCCAAGAAGATAAGAATCCTTATCAACAGTCGAGATTAAGCCACCCGTCTTTTGTATTCGAATTGCTTTTTTGGTCTTCGTTTAACAAGCGGGAAACGATGTGTTGAAGCACCCTATGCATGTAAAGATTCTTAGCTAGTATCTATTGACATAGGCCTTGGATATTTTAACTGATTCTGCTATTTGCGCTATTGTTTGAAGCCCCTTCTTACATTTCGCTAGAGAAATGTAATGTCGATGTTCTCAGCAATGCGGGAAGTCTGTTCACTTTCAGACCGTCTGTCGTCTTCGAGACTTTTCCTGACTTCTCTGAAGCATCACTGCCACTCAAAAGCTTGCGTTCCTGATAATGTATCACTACCGTACACATACTTTAACATTTTGTAAGTTTCCGAAGCACTCTTTCCCAAGCGAACACAAAGTTTGATATTAATTCTCTGCTCAACAAACGCCATTTCTTTCGATAGCTGCGTACTAAATGGAACCGCCTACAAAATACAACACCGTGGCGAGCCACCGATTCACTCTACTGCAAAAATGTTTCTCTTTATAGACTTAGTCCGGAAACTTTTGAATCCTACTACGTATATAAATGAAAATGAAATGATAAATGAGACTTTAAGGCCTTAGGAAATCAACAGAAAATTATTATTGTTACAGTAAGTAAATTTTCAAAACGTACACACACTTGCAATGGAAAATTGAAGTAGAAATAAAAAACTTAGCGAGACCCTTGTGTGGTTGATGTTCGTTGCAAATATATTTTATATCAGGTACCAATTTAGTTAACTTTAGTCTTAAGTCTCTCCGTTTTCCTATATCCAGCCTATTTCTTCTTTTTATCAGCAGATCGTTTATGTCCCTAAATCAGTGCTTCTCAAACTTTCAATATATACAACCCAACTTTCAATCATAATTTTCATTGCGCCCCTCCCCTTATACAATAATAATGTATTACATGCAATAATAATGTACTTTGACGTTTAATCTACAAAACGACCTTGATTATAAATCATGTAAATTATCAAGATAAGTATCAAATTTCGGATATTTTAAGTAAGTTATATATATATATATATATATTTTCAAGTAACAGATAAGTATATCATGTTACTTTCCCGTGATGATTTTTGAAATTGGGACAGATTGCAATCTATTTTTTAATTAAAGAAGTTATAAAGTACACAGGTATCTCGATACAGAAAGGTCTCAATTGCCAAAGAATAAATCTTCATAGATTTCAGGACAAGTGTCGAAATCAAAAGGTAGTTTAGTAATAAACCACACACACACACTCTTTGAATTTTGGGCAGGAGTAGATGATGAATTTTCTGCATTGAAACAAAAGTATTTCATATACTCTATCACCATTCTCCCAAATCTAATACTTATTAAACTTGTTCTTAATTTAGTATGGATAAATTAATTATCAAATATAACATGCATTTCTGATACTTTTATATCAATGTAATATTTTTTATTGTGTCAGAATGCATCCTGTTTTGCTTCCTTTCAGTAAATTAATAATTTTTTAAATGTTCTTTTATTTTCGACATTTCGATTTGCTTGCGCCCACCACGTAGGATTATCAAGCCTCCCTAGGGGCGCATGGCCCACAGTTTGAGAACCACTGCCCTAAATCCACATTCAGTAAAATATGGTAACGCTAATTTATAATCCAAATGAGCCTTTTTTCGAATTACCCCCTTAAGAATCAAATTGCCTCCTTGTGGGGTGCTTAGCCCAATGTTGAGAAACACTGGCATAGATGCTTTAAAATAGTCATAAAAGAAATTTCGTATTATTAAGTGGATAAACAATGAATACTTGTTAATTGTCTTTGCATTATAAAGTAAAATCAAGGATTGACAATACCCGAGTTTATCACTCGAATATTGTCGATCCTTGTTTTTACGCGTCCTTGTCCGAGTAGGGCTGGTTGTCGAGTGATATGGAATCCAAGATGGCGTCCTAGCGGTAACAAATCGTCAGAAAAATAGTTTTAAAGAGAGAAAATGGAGGAATAATTCCTCACGGCCAAACGTTAATAGGTAAATGAACAGAGAAGAGGAAGAATATATAGAATGAGGACAGCAACAGCCCCAAAAAAGGGGGAAAGTCACAATAAAAAAACTGCCAGTCAATTAAATGACAATGTCAACAAGAAGGTAAAATGGGATAAAATATTCCCAAAGCTAAAACACAATTAAAAGCAGTAGACCCTCAAAAAGTGGAGAGGGATCAAATTTTACAGAGAGGCGTCAATAGACGCAATAAGCATCAAATTTTCAAAGGGCAAATAGTGAGTGAGTGAATATTAACGTCGCACTATTCCGTTACTCGAGGGCTTTGGGAGATGGATCCCGTAATTATGAGTCAAGATCAAATGACGAGAAAGACATCTGAGCTGGCACCACCTCTCTTAACTTCCACACCAATGGGAGGACGTTTCAGCCTTGACATATTTAACGTGAATCGCCCCCCTCTTCATGGCAGGTCTTCAGCGGTACTAGGCTCGAACTCATGACATGCCGGTCACGAGTCCGTTACCTGACCACTAGGGTACTATGGATTCAAATGGCAAATAGAATCAAAACTAGAAGGAGAACCACACCAAAACCTACATCGGAGAATCGAAGCTTTCAGTTGTTCCGGAGATCCCACAGTGACACACGCTCAGTCACCAATTGCAAGGATCAGTGTCCCCATAGCCTACTTGTTGCACGTAAACGGGACTCATACCAAACGAAGGGATCAAAACGAATATGACCCCCGGTGTGGATCCACAAAGTGGACTCTGGAATTGTGCCATCAGCGCCCTGGTACAGCGTTCGTCAGGGGACAAACTCCTGGGTATGATTTGTACCAAGAGCTTCGGCTAAAAGCGAAAACCTACTTTCGGTCTAGGGATGGGCCCTCTAGAGGCGGATTCTTCACACATCATGTAAAAGATTTCCCATGCTATGAAAAAATATTAGGTTGGGGAAAAAGAAATCCATTATATTTTCGGTAGATGGTTGTAGTCAGTAGCGCATACAGGAATTTTTCAAGGGAGGGGTCCGGGGTTGAAAGTTCACCATTCTTGTATCATGCTATTTTTGATTTTGTCGATTTTTAGGGAAAAAAGCACAGTAAAAACTAATTATTGAATAAATAATTAGCATTAATTAATAAAATTAATCATTAATAACAAATATTTAATTAAATTTTACGTATTACATACTTAGAATTATAACCAATCGGAAAAAAATCAAGGGCTTTGGGGGGGGTCCGGACCTCCAGGACCCCCCCCCTGTGTGCGCCACTGGTTGTAGTGATTGATAGTGATAAGTATCTATAAAACAATTTCAGATTTAATGCTCGTTGTAAAGGTGACATTTCGCACTAAAAAAATTCTTTTGCTTTTTTTGTTCCATTCAATTGTAAGTTATAAGGTTTAACTGGAAAATATACCAATTTTCTCTTTGTGGACTTTCATGTTTTTCTTTGGTAAATGTGAAAATGCGAGGCAGGTGGCTGAAATTGTGAGTGGTGTTTATTGTTCCGATACTGTAACAACCAATTACGTGTAATTTTGGCTTCATTGATCCGTTCAGGTATTCCCGTCGTCGAAAATGTCGATAAAACCACAGAAATAATCGAATTTGACTGGCATGTTCATAGTCGTAACATGGCCCAGAAGCTAAAGATCAAACATGGAACAATTTTAAATCATTTACACAAAGCTGGATTCAAACAGAAGCTTGAAGTTTGGGTGCCATACCAATTAACACAAAAAACATGATAGATTAAATTTTCAGTTTATAAGCCTTAGCCAAATGGAATAAAATCTACTAATTCTTAAGCGGATGGTGACTAGGGATGAGAAATACAACAACGCTGCCCGAAAAATTTCGTGGTCAAAGCGCGGTGAAGAAGCTCAAACGAGGGCCAAATCAGGAAGGTTCTATTGTGCATGGGGGACTGAAAAGGAATAATTCATTATGAGTTCTTTCCATATGGCCAAACACTAAATTCGGATTCCTACTGTTAACAATTGAACCATTTGAAGTTAACAATTCACCAGAAACGGCCAGAATTGGCAAATTTGAAAGGAACTGTTTTCCCTCACGACAACGCCAGACCCTCACGTCTATAGCGACTCACCAGAAGCTCCAGGAGCTTAATTGGGAAGTTTACATGTACCCACCATATAGTCTAGACCTGACACTAAGCGATTGCCAAGTTTTTCTTGCATTGCAAAATTTCCTTGGTGATAAAAATTTGGCATCTAGAGAAGATTAATTATCGATTTTCACAGTTTTCACCAATAGGGACCACAACACAGAATAGAAAACACACCATACAAAATAGACAACACAACACAACATATAATAGACAACACAACACAACATATAATAGACAACACAACACAATATATAATAGACAACACAACATATAATAGACAACACAATATATAATAGACAACACAATATATAATTGACAGCATAACATATAATGGACAACACAACATATAAGGTACAACACAATATACAAACATTCAAAAGACAACACAACGTACAAAATAGACAACACAACATACAAAATAGACAACACACCATACAAAATAGACAACACACCATACAAAATAGACACACAACATACAAACATGCAAAAGACAATACAACACACAAAAATAACACAACATACAAAATAGACAACACACCATACAAAGTAAACAACACAATATCTAATGGACGACACAACATATAATAGATAACACAACATATAATAGACAACACAACATATAATGGACAACACTACATATAATGGACAGCACAACATATAATAGACAACACTGCATACAAACATGCAAAAGACAACACAACACAAAATACACAACAAAACACAAAATAAATAACCTAACACAAAATAACCAATACGACATAAATTCTCAAGATAACGGT
Source organism: Trichonephila inaurata madagascariensis (assembly GCA_019973955.1). Lineage (NCBI taxonomy): Eukaryota > Metazoa > Arthropoda > Arachnida > Araneae > Nephilidae > Trichonephila > Trichonephila inaurata. The sequence goes on along the minus strand of BMAV01006538.1, from coordinate 40,439 downwards.
AAATTTCAAGATAAAAATATATTGTTTTAGTAAAGCCTATTCTAGTCCATTCCAAAGCAGTCATCCATGCTGCAGTTATTAAACATGACACAGAAATTATCTCAGAAATAAGACCAATCTTGTACTTTCTTTATAAATACTAAAAGGCAGACTTATTCAAAGGATGAACAATTGAGCCACAAGACAACTCACCATTTCTTCCAAAGTTTTTAAGAAACATATTTATAAAGAATTTACTGGGCTTCTTGAATCTGACCTGGGAGCAAAATCAACAGCCAAATCCTTGGCTAATGTACAAGATACTTGGACAAAATTTTATCAAATACAGAGCATCTTCCTCCATGATAAGTATTAGACAAGAGTCACAAAGACGTACTGAGGTAAACAAATCATACTGGAAAGCAAAAACTGAATGGCAAAGAAAAATTTTTCTGATTCAATATGAAAAGCAAACTTTTTTATGTAAATTACATGCAAAATACCCTGAAGCTGGATGTACTGATGGCTCTATAATACAAAACAACACTTTATAACGATTTCTATATATTCAAATATGACATACTTAATTCACTCGAAAAATAAATTCCTTTTCAAAAATTGCTGGGAGAAACAAAACAGAAAAGAAAAAACTATACACACACAACAACACACACACACACACACACACACACACACACACACACACACACACACACACACACACACACACACACACACACACACACACACACACACACACACACACACACACACACACACACACACACACACACACACACACACACACACACACACACACACACACACACACACACACACACACACACACACACACACAAAATATGCTTGTTTAAGGGAAAATATTTGAAAACTGATATAAAATTGGACAAATTCAAAAAAAATCCATAACAGTTTCTTCTAATCTTACTTGCAAATTTTTTTTTACAAAAAGCTATACTTTACTATCAATAACACATAATAGTTTCTCAAGCAAATGACATGTGCTCTCTGCCAAAAACATAATAATATTAAATAGCCTCTGCAACGTTTCGTCAATGAAACAAACCTCACTTTACGAACACTAGATTGACTTTGTCACTATACTTTATCAACAGACAGTTAAGACACAGAATCCAAAATGCATTGCTACAACACTTCAATGCAAAGGAGGTAATTTAACATTGTGGAAAATATTTTCCTAGCCAGGGACATTTTAAGATTTCTTGAGGCTCTGGGCCTCTACATAAAAGTAGGCCTTGGGCCCTTACACAATGTAGCCCCCCCCCCTAACCTTTAAAAGTAGACATAACATAGCATACGTTGTCAAAAACTCGGATAAAAAAATAATCCGAAACAAATAAAGTGTGCATTGCTTACAATCGTACAAACCGGCTGTATACCTTTTGACTGAATGAGTAATGATGTTGTATGGCGATAGGACTTAGCCTATACATAAACGACAATCATCGCATATAGCCAGCTGAAATTTCGTCCGAAATTCCCAGTTTTTCGGAAAATACAACCGGAAATAACATTTGACCGTTGAAATTATTCGAACGTGATCTTATTAAAACTGAGTCGAGACCCTTATTGTGGCTGAGGCCCAGGACCCGGGCCCAGTTGGCCTATGCCTTAAGACGTTCCTTTTCCTAGAACGCTCTGGTGCCTTATTTCGTGTGTATGAATGTCTGAATCGAGCATCATACTTAAAATTCGTTGCAAATTTATTACATCTTGTAATGCTGAGGATTTATCCCAATATCCGATAGATTCTGACAGGATAATACATCTTATAGGACAGCATTCGCTAGAGGAACATGATAGAAACTTCCTTTTTTTAATTGACCCTCACAATCGTCAAATCTTAATCTTATGCTGTATTTATGGGATGAAGTTGAAGGAACCTCCCGACATCTGAATTCCTATCCATCGATTATCACGCAATTTTAAAAGCTACTTCTGAAGCATGGTCTCAGATTTCTCACAAACGTTTTATTAACTTTTCGTTGAACATATATATCTAATAGATAAAGTATTTAAAAATTACATTTTTAGAAGAAATAAGTTGCAATTTCCAACACAGATTTCATAAAAATTCTGTTCGTGCATTAAAAAAGCCAATGGTTTGTGGGAAAAAGGGGATCTTTGTATTCCCCAATTATAAACATTATAATTTCACCGTTTTGCTACTTTATACTCTTTGAAAATTAATTCGTAGATTGTTTTATGCATTCAAAAATCAAGAAATTGCTTAAGTGAAATAAATATATAACACAGATAAGAAATGGAAATATTCTAAATTAAGAAATCAAGGGAAGAAAAGGAATTCATGTGTTATCAATTGAGCATGCTTCGAGTTCTTTAAAAACACCAAAAAAGAAGAAAAAAGAAAAGAAAAGAAAAGAAAGAAAGGGGAAAAAAAATCTCTTAGGATTTCTTCCATATCAATTTTGATTCGATTTTAGTTTTCTGAATTGGATCGCCTTAGGGTCACACACACAACTACAGACTACATGCATTGAATCTAATAATTCAATGTTATTTTCAAATATTACCTGTTACTTTCAAAATTTCTATGCCATGCCATGTAAATTCGTATAACTCTGGTTTGTAATTGACAGCATCCTTCATTATATACATAGTTATCTCTATAGTGTGAATAATATATCTCGTAACTCTCCAGTTAATAAACTGCAATTCTATTATCAATCTGCTGCAGAACCAACTTGAAACACAATTATGATTGTAAAAGTATTCGTGTGTATGGGTACTATAGACACGTCAATTTTATTTTAAAATTACGAAGAAATGCTAACACACTAAATCCCTTCTGAAAATCTTGTACAAAAATTATTATTAAGAATCAAGAATTATATAAGTAAACGAATATCTTTTTGGTAGATAGGAACTATCTTACATTTATACAACAAAATTTTAAAAAATTTATTAATTAGATGATTATCTCAGCTTTAAAGGAAGTATTACTTTCATTTTTTTTAAAATTGAAAAATAGTATCCACAAATCTTTCCCCCACGTTTATCCTCTAATTGTAATCTTGAATATATTTTGTTTTCACAAATGAAACGGTGTCATATTTCACTTACATCACAATTTTTCAGATTAATACATTATTTTATGCGTATAGAAATTAAGAAATTGATTGAGCTTACACAAACAACACACAACTGGCCACAAATAATAAAATAAACATTTTCGAAACTCAGAAAGCAAGTGAGGGAAAAATGGAATTCCTGTGTTATCATTTGGACATGCCTTGAGTTATCTTGTAGTACCAAAAAAAGTAAACTCAGAATACCTACTTGTTAATTCTTAGCTCCAGGGAAAAGGTTTCTTCCTTCCTTTCTTTTTAAAATTTTTTTTGACACAATGTCTTTAACCCAATTTTCTTATGTCATCTGTAATCAGTCACAAGCTTCTGAAGCATCAACAGCCAGCAGTAATCAGATCAATGGAGCTCTGATATCTAGAGTAAACTATTTGTATGAAAATATTTAATTTTTCATTTAGTTAATCAAACAATTTTACCAAGATTGCTTTTGACAGCTGTCTGTTTGTATTTTTAAATAAAATCAACAGTACGTTTCATGTTTGTAGTATTGATTAGGTAAAAAGATGTATTTTTTTTCCCATATTTCACAATGTCTCTCTTAGCATTTAATTTAGGGATTTTATTATAACTATGATTTATTCAAACATACTCAAATGTCCATGTCTGTTTAAATCAATCATTATTAAGTTTTTGATCTTTTTTATGTAATACATATTACACATTTTTAAATACAAACATGTAATTATACTGAGGATAGCTTCAGGAATTCAAGTTATTTATTGTTCAATATATTAATTTATTACTGTTGTCAAAGAAAAAAACGTTTAACTTCTAAAAAATATTGGTACTAATTTGATACCGGCACGCTACGGTGATTGGTATGATATCGGTAACGGTGTTTAGCGTGATTTCGGAATCGCGTCAAAAAGATCATTAACGATTAGTTTAATGTTATCGTATTGTAATGTATCGTCCCAACATGGCAAAGTTTACACATACTCGGCGGAAAAATCCGTATCGCACCGATGCTAAATTAGTCGGATGTACTTTTTAACCAGTAAAAAATTCGAAATATATAATTTTACGAAAAGGGTTTCTCAATTGAAACAGCTGCTACAAACTGGCGTCTATATAAAAAAAAAAATAAAACCCACATATATTTGTTATTTTAGAATTGCCTTTGATTGTCAAAGCATAAGGATTACTTTACTAATATTTACAAGTTTTTCTGCTGTTGCTCGATCTTTACAGTGGTAGCCAGTATGTCACAAATTCGAAATTCATCATTGGTGAAATGGAAATAAGCAGAATATAATGTAGACTTAAATCAAAAAGGCTTCAGAGTCTGGGTTTTGCAACCCTATTATTTAAGTACCATACATGAATTAAATACTCCCATCAAAAACGTTTAATAAAATTAGAAAAAAAATATGAGCAAATGTAACAAATAAAGCAGTTGTGGATTTAATATTTTTCTCATTTACTTACCTTGGATTTTCCTTTTAATGTTTGATTAAAAAAAAAAAATTCTTTGGCAGGTAAATGATGTATGTTATTCTTCAACATTCTGTATCCGCAGAGAACAAAGATTTCTATTTTCAGCTTATTTCTTATGAAACGTCTTGAGGTTCTGTCTTAGCAGTCATTCCAGTAATGTTCCTTTAGAAACTGTCATTGCTAAAAATAAATTTAGTCTTTACATTTCCAGTCCTTTTCCTTTACCTTCATGTTTCTCTCTTTATATCACATTTCTGTGTGTACTCGAAGTATTACTTAAAATTTCCCTTATCATATATTACGATTATAAAGGCATTTCTATTTATATATTTATAGCTATGGCTTGATAACTACAAATAAGTTGGCAAAAGATTTAAACACATGATATAAATAATCGTACAAACTATTTTTACTTCATAACTGAAAAAAAAATTAAACAATGGAAAATGTTTAGATAACAGAAATATTCGGTACTCAAAATTGCTTACTTTTCAAAAATTTAAACTGCACTGAATACTGAAACGAATTTGTGATAACAGCCAAAGTTTATTCCTCAGACGAATTTATTCTTATAATACTCAAATGATTAAATAGATCTCCAGATGAATGATAATATCTCGAAAATATAAAAAAATTAAATATGAATTAAGTTTAAACAGCGTTGATTGAGCGTTGCAATTTTGAATTACATATTTTGAATAAGTTATATACTGCATTGAACTAACATATTTAGAATAATTACAAAAGATGCCAATATAAGTTTAACCAACATAACTTTTAACAACGGACGATTATATATCAGTACAAATAAATAAAGTAATCAGAATTGAATTAAAGCAGACGATAATAATCGGAAGAGAATTTTCACAGCCTAAACAAGATTTATAACTACTGTTACTTTAAATATTCAATTAAAAATTGATTTAAAATTAAGAAAAGAAATTTAAATATAACTATATATATATATTACGGTACGAAACAAATATGAAGACACTGAAATGATTAAGATTTATGGTTCCTTTCTGCAGTGACCATAAATGTATGTGAAATAAGTTATCTACAATAAAAATGAAAAAATATACACACATTTTTAGAATAGTAAATGATAAAAAGATAAAATCCTAAAACAACTAATTTTATTTAGAATGAGAAATTATTTACATATATATTAATGAGAGAGAAAATCAGCAAGAAGAAAAGATTATCGTGTGAATAAGTAATATTTCTATATAGTTAAAGCTATTTTTGAATAATTTCTTTAGCATTCTCTATCGGTAGGATGAAACATCATGTTTTTAGTCACAAACTCTGAAAACCTTATTAAAGATCATCAACATTTGTTATTGAAAATCTTAAAAAGCAATAGAAAAAAACAATTAAAATGTTTATTTTGTAGTAGTTTAATAAAAGGAAAAAAAAGTTACCATAAGCAAACAATATACATAGCGAAATCAGTTTATATGTAATATTTGAAAAACAAGATAGAAATACCTTTTTTATTAGAAAAAGAATGGTGATTTTTTAATTGTATATTTACGAAAAATATTATACATATAAATTTTCTTCTTCTAAATATTAACTTGTATATTAGTATGTTATTTTTTCGTGTTATATGAAAATGGAATAGATCTTTTTTGAAACACGCGTCTATGATATTCTAATACAGCTTGATAACTGATGCTTACTCATTATTCTCTGCAAACAAGTTAATATTTTTTCCGCTTCTTTTCTTCTCACTACATTAAATTCAAGGTGCCGCGTTCATGTTTCTATACAAAATATTCTTCAGTAAAATAACTTTAATTCGCTTAAAAATTGAATAAATTGGTATTTGAATGTCGCAAGAGAATTTTTTTAATTAATAGTTTAATTAATTCATGACTTTCAAATTTTGTTACAAAAATTGAAATAATTTTACATTGCACTTATTTTTAAAAATACTAGAGGATATTTTTAGGATTATATAATTATAATGCTTATATAAATAACAACATTCATGTTATATTAATGTAGAAACCACTGAAATTCATTAATGAGCATTTTACCTGAGGAAAAAAAAATTAAAAATAACTATATTCATCTTCAAAGAGGAATACTAATTTTTATAAAGCAAGTCTGTGTTGTATCGAAATTTCAATTGCTGTTCTCATTTTCAAAAATGAACGCAGACTTTCTGTATTTATGAGTGTACTGGAGGATGTCCGTAAGAGAAAGGTCTGAATCTAGCCATAATATTCTCTTTTCTCTCAGCTGTAGTAGAATCTCACAAACTGGATACTTAATTTTTGTGTTTTATCGTTTTCTTAAAACACACGTACAAATGTACACATTTTATAACAAAAAACAAGTAAAATAAAAATAAAATTTGTAAGTCAATTCCTACTTAGATCAAAGAAAATTTTTATTTTTTAGCTACTTTTTATTAAATAGTAACAATTAATATAAATATGTATATACATAGGACAGAATCACAACATTAAGTGGTAATTAATTTTTATTAATTATCATTAAAGTATCGCATTGTGATCCCAAACAATCGCGTATATAAAATTTCAGTTCAACTGAATTCTTTAAAACATGAGAAAAAAAACTTTTTAAGTTTTGATAAAGTCGCCAAAAGGGTCGCTAAGTCGCCAACGTGGCTGTGTATTTGTAATTCTTTAAATAATTAGTTTTAATCAATTAATTTTTATTAATTATAATTAAATTATTTTATTGTCATCCAAAATAATCCTGTATATAAAATTTCAGCTCAACTGAGCGCTTTAAAATGTATTTTATTAACGATTGAAAATTCTACCAAAATAAATTAATAAATAAATATATAGAGAGTGTGAGTTAATAGTAGGAATTTGAACAATAAATAAATAACATGCAATTAGAAAATGGGATGAAATTACGAATACACATATATTTCGATATAATATACAAAGGATTAACTTTTGGGAGCTAGTGACTGACTAAACAGAAATACTGCTCAAGGCAACGGAGACACGAATGATATATAAAACAAAGGCCATTTCACTGCTAAATCATAACTTTTATGCGAATGGGATTCCGTCGATCCACGTGGACTGCACTAATGCATAAAATATTACAGTTTGGGAGAGGTCATAGAATAGGACTAAAGGAACCAGGGTGGTCATATTGCCAGATCAATCGACATTTGGATCGAAACGATACTACTATTCGATAGTGTTGGTAGGAAAGAGTGAATCATGGCCTTACAGCAGCGTTTCTCAAACTGTGGGGCGCGCCCCCTAGGGGGCGTGATAACTCTACGAGGGGGGCGCGAGCATATGTAAAATTCAAAAACAAAAGATCTTTAAAAAATATATTAATTTACTGAAAGTAAACAAACAAAATAAATTCAGACAAAATAAAAATAATAATATACACATTTACACCGATAGAATACGCTTATAAATGTATCAGTACTGCACAATGTATTTTATAATTAATTTAACAATACTAAATTAAGAACAAGTTTAATAATTACCACTGACCCCCATATCAAAATTATGTACAAAAATTAACATTTGACATTTTTTTGTTTTTGTTTTTTTGTACGGTTTATAAATAATCCCTCAACTGCCAATTAAAAGTTATGCGATTCGCTCCCTAATACCACCGTTTTCCACGTAGGAGTGCAAATATGATGTATTGGGGAGAGGGCAAGAAGAGGAATAAATAAACAAGTCTCCGGTTGCGTCTAGGGGTGGAAAACGATAATCTGAAATCAGGTTTCAGAAACTCTCATACATTTGCAGAATATTGCCGAAATTAGGTGAAATGGATTCGCGTTTGAGTGCCACAAATTTTCGTCCCCTCTAGCGGCAGAATTTGCAAACGATAGGGCACCCAAATTCAGTCCCGTATGTGTTTTGGAGCGGAGAAGGAGAATCTGAAATTGAATTTTAGGTGTTCCAGTAACTTTATCGAATAATTTTGGATGACCGTAATATTCGCAGACAGCGATGTCAGTCTAATTTGCAAACGTAGTGATGCAAAAAGTGGGTTTCTGACTTATTTTGAGACGTCTGATTCGCATATTTAATCCAATTCGAGAAATTCCCGTGTTAAATAATGCCAGATGGCAGTATTTTAAACGAACCATGGCAGGGGCTTACCTTAAAATTCTTGGAGTGTGCAAAGTGCACTCCCGGGGTTTTTCTGGATGGGGAACAAGAATCTGAAATCGGACTTTAGAAACTCCAATAACTTTACCGGATAATGCCGGACGATAGTATTGCCCGTCCCTTCAGGGAAGAAGCTTGAAGGAGCAGGGACGCCAAAAGTAGGCACTAGGTGCATCTCGGGATGGGGAACGAGAATCTGGATTGGGATTTCAGACACTCCCTTAATTTTTCTGGATATTGCCGGAAAGAGGTCAAATCCCTTTGCGTTCGAGTCCTGCGTCCGTACTTTTATTCTCTATAGCTAAACTTTCAGGCGCAGCCTTACGAAAATACGACCAACAGAAAATTGCATTGGCAATTGTATCTTCAGGCATTGCTATTACTTTGTTAATTGCTGGACAAATGCACATTCAGCATTCCAGCTGCCATTAAAAATTTATGAGAAACCTGACGCAATGTGTAATATTAAAAAAAGAGCGGAATGGCTACGGTATTGCAAAGGAGTTCAATCATTATCTTCAATGGCCCATTAACACTCACTCGAAGCTTTACATATAACTTTGTAAGATTTAAACGGCAATGAAAAAATATTCGGTGGTGTCGTCCTATTACTGTGTGGTGATTTCCGATAGACATTGCAAGTCATTCCTCTCTCTACTTTTGCTCACGAGATTAACGTAAGTTTATAGCAATCTTTTTTATAGCGAAACGTAGAAACACTTCGATTGATCATAAACACGCGAGATCAATTACAAGCTGATCAATCGGCGCAAGTATTTTCTAACCAACTGCTAGATATTGGAAACAGTATACAATGTATCAAATTTCCAGGCAATTTCTGTGCTGTTGTTCAGACAAAAAAAAAAAGAACTGATTAAGAGTATCTTCCCGAATGTACTGTATAATTATCTAGGTAATGACTGGCTCCGTAATCGCGTATTACTTGGGTAGAAAAAAAATGTTGATGTTGATGAAATAAACTTCCAGATACAGAATTGCTCCCAGGTGATCTAATGCCTTTTAACCCTTTATCTACCGACGGTACTTATAAGTACCACTCACTTTAAAATTACATAAAATAGCCATTTTTACGAATACTCTGACGATACTAAGCAGGAATGTTCTTTTAAATCCACTCTTCCAAGATATATAGCAGCACGGGCTCTATGATGAGTATTTTAGTGGGGAAGGTGAATAGTTTTATAGCAGAAATTGCGTTTTCAAAAATTGCTAAGATTATCATTTTTATTCCGAAAAAATAGTTAATGTCAAAAGGTGTCTTACTTTTTTGTATTTTAATGAAGACCTTAGAAAACGATTTGACTATTTATTTTAAGTGAACAGTGTGTATAATTAATTTTACAGTTAAATATCTTTAATTAATTAAATAACTCTTACGGATTAAATTTTCCAAAGTTGAGTATTTTGTATATGTTAATTTACCCTTAATTTTCAATGTAGTGATTTAAAAAAAATATTGCATGAAAAAAACTGCAGTAAATCATAATGCGGTAGATAAAGGGTTAAATCAATCGACACTACTATTGATGAAAACGAAACTGTAATATTTTTTAATTCTCTGGATATATTAGAAAATGCCACCTCACAATCTTCGGTTAAAGATTGGTTCACTGGTCTGATTCGTAACTTAAATCCCCCTAGATTATTAACGGTACACGTTTGCTCATCAAATGAATTACCGGGAATCTTCTTGAAGCAACCATTTTGAGGAGAAATCGTCACGTTGCCACGTACTCCAGTGATACCCTCAGAACCTGTAATACCATTCAAATGGCTTCAATTCCCAATTCGTTAGGCTTTCGCCATGACCATAAACAAATTTCAAAGCCAAACAATGTCAATTGAGGGCTTGGACTTAGAAAATCCATGTTTATGCCATGGGCACATATATGTTACATGATTACGTGGGGAAAACCCCCCAATCTATTTGCGTAAGCAAAAGACAAGTTACCAAAAACATTTTGCCCCGATTAGCGATAAATGATATAAAAACTATTTATTGTTATAATTTAGAATGATAAAAATAATATTAAAAATTGCTAAAAATCGAAGCTATTCACCTCATTTATAATATTAAATCTTCATATGTCGTTACTAACAACTTCGTTAATAATCCATGCATTATAATATACTCAAATAAGAGACGAACAAAATGTAAAATTAAAAAATTAAAGTGTTTTATGCTTAAATTCAACTCCAAAAATAAGTGCAAATTAAATTTAACTGCGTTGAATAACTGAGAATAATATTAAATCAATATATTAAAACAAAGTCACAGCAACGCGTGGTCGGGTCAGCTAGTAATATAATAAAAGAATATTAAAACGCGCGTGTTTTATCTTTATATGTATATATATGTTACTTACTAGACTCAGTGGCGTATCGGTTTTTGGGAGAGTCTGAGGGGCCATTAATGGCTCCCGGGCGGCGGGGGTAAGCCACCCGATATTTAAATTCAAAAAATGTTTCAAACTCCAAATCGCGCCCGCGTGACAAAACTGACGGAAACGAGTGAAAGTAATACACGCACAGATGCAGGAAGTTTATTAGTAACTATGCAACCGCATTCGTTTTATGTTACTTAGGTTTCTGGCAACCGGCAGAGTTGGCAGAAACTTATGCGGCAAAGTAGCACGAAGAGGGGAAAAAAGTAGCAAAAAGTAGCGAATCGATTTTCACTTGCAATTCATAAATACGATTTTTTTAATTTTGCACAACTGTTTTAAAAAATACGCCAAAATGCTTTGTTATTAAATTCATTTAAAATACATTCAAATTCTTCCAGCTAAGTATCGAGATCTGCTGTAACTTTTTTATAAATTTTTGAATTATATTGAAGCATTTGTAGCGATGGAATGAAATCAACGCAGCAAGTCCCACATTCTTTCAAAATCATTTTGATTCTGAGAATTGATTCGAACAGTTCGAGGCACATTCGATTCCTTTTCCTCCATTTTTGTCTTTTTTGACGTCACTCTGGAGAATGCCGTTTCCACTGTGACATTACTTATGGGAAGGCTGTAAAGCTTTAAAACAAATATACCTAAATCTCTTAAAAAATGGATTTCACACAACTGCGTCTATTATATTAAAAATGCGACACCAAAATAATTTTCCATCATTTAAAAGTTCAGATTCAGATAGAAAAACATCTTTCAACTGTATGTTAAAAATTTTCTCTATTGATTCTCCAGAACATATAATTTAAATTGGTCTGCTACTTCTAAGGGCAGATAAAAAAAAAGGAAAAAGGACAATTTGAATTTTAAAAAATATCAGGGAAAAAATTCTTTTATCTTTTTAAAAGTTCCGTAATTTAAAGAGATTCGGTTTAAAAGTTGTTCACATAAAATCTTGAGAAAATTATGACATCTTTGATAGATTTATTTAGTAGATTCTGTAGAAATTATTTTAATTTTGCTTATAAGTTTATTCAAAAAGACATCCATAAAGTACTTCAATAGGTTAATAAAGCTTGTTAAACTCATGTCAACTTCGAGATTCACATATTTAGGGTAAATTGTACTTTAAAAGAGTAAGGTATAATCTTTTAATTCTTTCAGTAATTTGCAATGATCAACATAACTTTGAAAGGCAAATTAATCCGTTCAAATTCTGCTAAAATTGGCAGGTGTAATTTAACAATACTTAATTCTATTCTTGTAATAATTCCAGTAAAGGAATAGTAAGACAAGTAGTTGGTTGGAAAGAGAGGAATCTAGACAGTGGCGTAAAGGAGAATATTAGGGCCCCTTGCAAGATCAGCTTTTGAACCCCAAGCCCTAATACGTACTTGGCGTCAGTCAGGCTTTGGGCCCCCTAGAATCCCTAGGCCTCCCCGCAATGCGAGAGTGTACGTTACGCCACTGAATTTAGGTCAAAACCTTTCAAAAGGGGATTTAATCAGATTTTTATCACATAATCTCTCTAGATGACAAGTGCTTACTTTTGTCGTAGTATGCAATTTTTATAAGTCCAATGCTGAAACGTAAGTTAATTACAAAAATACATTTTTACTCTTTAATTCAATGCATTACCGTTGATGATAATTTTGCAATTTACTTAGTTCTATAAGAATTTGTCCTTTCACAGTTAATTTTTCCAGTTTAATATTTATGTAGAAATTCTACCTAAGCCTATTTTTTAAGAATATTACATGTTTCATTTTCATGCCGCTATCGGGATTTGAAAGAATCTCACCATTCCTTTTTTCTACCACTTGCAGTGGAAAAGAGTGGTAGGAGAGGGGAGTCCCGCTTTCATAGGCTCCGATTCGATGCGGTGACGGGGAGGGGGAATTACAGAGTTTCGGAGTGGTGAAACATACCCCAATTCCATATTTTGTTTGGGGACTAAAGTCACATTTTTTTTTTGCGATTTTTTCGAAAATAATCATTTTTGTCGAAACTTGTTTCAGTACTTTTATATATGGTTGAAACTAGCAAAAAGTGAAGTAGCATAAAATTCGCGAAGTAGCAATAGGATAAAAAAAAGTAGCGGAAAGTTTTAAAAAGTAGCAAAATTCGTGAAAAATCGCACGATCTGGCAACACTGGCAACCGGTACTGTGTGAAGTCAATGGTGCTCAAAATTATTTGCAAACAGAGGGACTAAATATTAAAATGTGCTAAAAAAAAAGTGCTTTACAGACTGTATCAGAAGCAAAACGAGAGGAATTCGTGGATGACGCTTTAATATATGCTAAAAGTTTATGTGAAGAGCTTGAAATTTCTTTTGAACCCCCAAAACGAATCAGGATGAAGTATATATTTGGCGACGGAAGTAAAGATGTTCAGTTATCGTACGAAGATGACTTGTGAGGCGAACAATGTTTTCTTCAATAGATAGAGTTGTCGCGTATTTGTTGCGTGTTCAAAATATAAAACCATTTTTTTTTCTGTTTTTAAATATTTATTATAATGACACACACGACACATAAACAATTAAATATAAATTACTATTTTGTAGGTAGGCACACCCACCGATTTCGGGGGTTCCATTACCGGCCAAAGTTGTTTAAAGACTGATTTGAATTCCCCATCGGTTAGAGAAGGTTCACACATATTTCCCTTTAGGGATTACCGAGAAGCAAACCGCCACAAGAATAACTGCTGGAATTCGAGAACGCGATTCCAACAGTTGCAGAATCTAGCGCAAAAATATGCTTTTTTAAGGCATAATGATTTATGTATATTTATAAGTCATATTTTTGAGCATGGACGAACTTAACTTAGATCAAGTTCCTCAAGACATTAATGAAGCCCAACTTGAGCACGTACGTCTACGAGCTTTCACAGCTGCAACACACCGAGGCTGTAAAAAAGAACTCATTAGGTCCGGCTCTCTGGGTTTATTAAAATATATTATTGAGTCCAAACTTGAAGATTGCTTACCAAACATTGCCATCAGTAATGCCAGTTGCAAGAGAAGCTTCTCCACGCTAAAATTAATCACAAAAATTATCTCAGATCGACTATGTTCACGTTAAGGCAATGTTTCTCAAACTGTGGGGCGCGCCCCCCTGGGGGGCGCGATACCCTTACGAGATGGGGCGCGAGCATATCGAAAATAAAAGATTTAAAAAATAATTAATTTACTCTGGAATGAATTAAAACAAAATACTTTCAGACATTGTAAAAAATGCACTTTTACTTTGATATAATTTATAGGCGATATAAGTCAACTCAAAAATAAAAACTTCTTCAATACCTAATTATCTATCTTTGATCCAAAAACCAAATAAAAAAACTTTTATTTTATTTGCTGTAATCTCATGATAAGTGATTTTTACTACTCTTTCACTGAGAAAAACAAATCCCAGACCAGAATCGAAAAAATTTAGGAACATAAAAATTCATCACTGTGATTATTTTTGAAATACTACACATTATAGCTGTAATCTGTTTTGCTGATAATCTGTTTGACCTTTCTAAGTTATTGGTACAGTTATTATGATCCCTCTCTTATATGTGTTTGTTTCTGCATTTAGGGAAGTTGTAAGTAATGTTTTTATATATTTCTGTGTTGCGCTTTTTCCATGCAAAAGATTTTTTATGATTTTTGGGAAAAATCACGGAACACCTTTGAAGGATTACTTGGCCAAGACTTTAACCCGGAAGTGGTGCGGGACACACAGATCACAGAATCGTAATTCGGCAAAACTGTTCATTTGTTACCAAAGAAAAATTGAAAAGTTCTGGAAAGTAGGTAAGTTTACTTTTCTTAATTAAATTATTCACTGGAATCATGATTTGTATCGTGTACAATAAAATAATTATAAGAAAAAAGGGTTGGGTTTATCAATCACCCGCGTGACATTAACGCTAGATCGAGGGGTTCGCCCCGGGGTAAAACATTTTGAAGTCTTTCGCTTTAAATATTAAAAATAACACTATTATTCTTCATTGGAATTTTTTTATTATTTTTTATGTTTAACATTAATTCAAATGCTAATTCGTGAGGCAAAATTACAGTTCGCTTAAAACCAATTATAATATGAGCATTTATTTTAAAATATCATTTACATTTTCGTAAACTTTCGCGCATTTTTGTTTACTCTCCTGAAATTCAGTTATTTATCAAGGATGTTTTATTTTTTAAAAAAATTAACTCGTTCGAAGAGCGGGTACTTCGGACAAATATAATTTTAATGTATCAGTGCTGCATAAGGGATTTTATAACTAATTTATAAATGCTAAATTAAGAGCAAGTTTTTAATAAGTTTTAGCGACTTCCATGGGCTTGTCTTGCAGAGGAAAGTTTTTCAAAGGAAGGCTTACGATCAGAAATTGACACTCTGAGTACATTTTCTATATTTGGCTGAGATCTATATTTTGTCTTGAAAGCAGCCACCGCATTTTATAATCTGTTCCAGTTTAAAAATTCGAGAAAAAAAATAAAATATATATTACTTAAAAGTTACATATATAAAATTTAATATACTTATTTTATTAATTTGTATGGTTTGTAAATTAAGATCGTTTTGTAGCTTTAGCGTCAAAGTGCATTATTATTGCATTCAATACATTATTATTGTATAAGGGGGGCGCGATAAAAATTATGATTGAAAAGTGGGTCGCCAGTATTGAAAGTTTGAGAAGCACTGCGTTAAGGCTAATAAATTTAGCTATTCTGGCAATTGAACATGACATACATATTGATTTTGACAATTGTATAAAAGATTTTGCTATGAAAAAAAGCAATAAAAAAATTTAAAGCTCCCTTTTTTGACTTTTACTAATTTTCTTGAGTGATAATTAAAATAGAGAGGCAACAAAAATTTCCGGTCGGCCCTAGGCGGAGGAAGCCCACGCTACGCCACTGGTACGGAGGTTAGGCTCTTGGCTCAGGTATCGTTCTCATCATTTCACCATAGCTCAAAATCACAAGTCGCCAATAGCCCTCGCATTGCTTTAAGTGCAACGTTAACAAACATTTACAAGAAAATTTTAATCAGTCAGATGACCCGCGAAACATATCTGTGCCACAATTACGATCTTTAAAGCTTGGTTTCATTTTGAATGTATCATTGTGGAGGAAAATTCAAAAATTTATAATCGGCCCCCGCTTAATCAATATCGTCAGCAAAAAGCAGCAATTAAAAAAAAAAAGAGAGAAAATTTCTCTCTTGCCTTAGATAAACTTCTTACTACCCTTTCGTAATGGTACTCCAAAATAAATAAATCATTAATACAGACACTTTTCTCTATTTAATAAATAAAATTTAGACGAATATAAGTGTGGAGGCCACTAAACACAAATATATACATATGAAAAATATTTTCGTAGAATATTTCGCAAACTGCTTCTAGTTGAGATTGAATTATTCGCAGTAAATATTTCTAGCATTAACTTCTTAGGTGTAACCGGCTGGGTGGCGTAGTTTTTGTCGTTCGCCTTAAATGTCTAAGGTAGCGGGTTCGACCCCGGCCTAAGTAGGTAAATTTTCATGATGCAGAAAATTGACAGCGGCCGTGTAACATGCTGTAAGTTATTTTCAAGCCGTCCAACTATATCCAAGAAATTGTTTTTGTTTTAATTTAGCTTGTGCTGTATGCAACATTGTGTACATAGTTTGAGTTTTTTTTTTTTCTATTTTCTTTACCGTTAATAAAGAGAGCTGTGATATAAAATCAAGCTGAGTATTTGTATTTAAAAAGATATTATTATATTTTATGAACATATCACTCATCTGGGGATGCTTTGGATCATTTGAGAGAAGAAAACGGCGTCCGCAACCATAGTTTAATTGTCATTGTTTATAGGCCATGTCGCATGATTATGCGGCATGTAAAAGATCCCTAGAGTGTCTGTTTGGCTTGGATGCTCTCGGCAAAATTTCCTAGAAAGATTTCGCTTCGTCAAAGCTCAGGTGCCCTCTTCTGGGGAGGAAACTGGGCGTAGCAATTGGTATCCTCCTATATGGCGCCACACTAAAAAGTGATACAAGGTCTCGGGGAATGTATTAGGTCTGTAATGGTAAAACACCAATCCGCAACCCCAGTAGATATAATAATAAAAAAACTTCTTAGGTGTTCACAATCATTTCCTCTAAAAAGTGCTACTGCACTGGGAGGTGGAGAAATATTTAACATCACTATTATTCCTTATACGATTTCAGTAGAATCGGAATTCCAACTCAC
Source organism: Trichonephila inaurata madagascariensis (assembly GCA_019973955.1). NCBI lineage: Eukaryota > Metazoa > Arthropoda > Arachnida > Araneae > Nephilidae > Trichonephila > Trichonephila inaurata. The sequence goes on along the minus strand of BMAV01006538.1, from coordinate 23,070 downwards.
AATTTGACTACAAAAACATTACATAAAATTCATGACCTTAAACCTTTGGTTTACTTATGTTCTCTTTCATTAACTGTCATCTGTTAAAACAGTTACAAAATCATATTTAAACCAGTAGTATGTATATTTTTCAAATTGAAGATCTTGTCTGAATTGTGTGTAAGTTTTCTTCTCTATATCTTAGATATTAAAAACATACACAGTTAAAAAATAATAACAGAATGCAATTTTGAATGACGTAATGAAAATTTACTTTATGTGAAACTGAAGAGTGTATGAATGAATAACATGGGTCTTATTATATATGTTAATTTATTTTAATAACTCAAATAACCGAGTTGCAGACTATCTTTTTCTTACTTTCAAGTCTATGTGAGACCAATATAGAATTTCTAGTATCAAAAAAGGGTAGCTTGGGGTGTGATTGTAAATTACTTTTCGTCACTAACAATTCTAATAATTTGCATTCGTAAATTGTGAAACAACGAAATATCAGAAACTTGATTATAGAAGTAAAAGAAATTGATAACTTCTTTATAAAGTTTGTTATAAATATTATACAAGAAGCATATGAGACAAATACTACCTTTATAGAAATTTAAATCAAATTATTTATTCTACAGCAAGAGTCGGCAACCTTTTAGCTGTGGCGTGCCAAACCAATCTACCAATATGATTCAGTGTGCCACAAAGTAGGCAATTTTTGAAACAATTTAATTCCCACGATAATGTATACAGATTTATAGAATACAGGTCAAGAACATAGATTTACAGTTTTATTATACATTAATTTTGTGTCATTTAAAGGTATTTCTTGGTATAAAGATAAAAATAAAATATAACTATTCCTTCAACAAAAAAAAAATTAAATTGCATTTCTTTATATATAAAAATCTTCTGTGCGTATGTATGTGACTACACTCCTCCTAAATGGCTGGATCGATTTTAATGAAATTTTTTGTGTGGTGTTTAAGGTATCCGACTACGTTCGGAACCGTGATTTTGCAAAAGCGTATAAATGGATAATATTTATGATATTTAGTGTCACTTAGATTAGAAAATGTATATAAAATTGTTTTAAGAATAGTATTACAATAAAAAATTATTTAAGTACAATATTTTGACAAAAAACGAACATAGGATGACCCATTTTAAAAATATTCTCCTTTTGCGAAAAATGCTTCTATTATAATAATATTTTGCCTGTATATAGATCAGACCTTACAGAGGCTCAACTAGAATTTTTGAAATATATAACTTAGAAGTGGGTTTATCCCTATTTTACGACAACAGAGAGGAGAAATTTTAAGAAAAAAACGATAATTATTTTGTTTGGTGGTAACTCTGAAAATAATGTGATTTTTCAAAAATCCTAGTTCAGACTCTCTGGAGAAGTCTTTACTTTATATAAGCGCGCGCGAAGTATTATTATTTTAGAAGCATTTATTATAAAGGGAGAACATTCTGAAAAAAGATTATTCTAATTTTTTGCCAAAATATTGTATTTAAATAATTTTTTTTTTCAAAATGTCCTAAAAACAATTTTATACATGTATTCTAATCTAAGTGACGCTAAATATCATGAAAATTATCCATTTATGCGCTTTTTTAAAACCACGGTTCCGAACGTAGTCGGATACCTTAAGTGGATTCGAGAATGGTTTAGATTCATAATTCTGTTCGATATCGCAATTAGTTAAAAATATATTAATTAAAAACCTTAAAACGCATAATTGTTTTACCCCTGTGTGTTGTTTATTCTGCTAATGCGCGGCATGGGGAAAAAAAGAAAGTAGAGTGGAGAATTATCCGATATTTTCGCCGTTTTTAAAATTGCAATCTAATTTTTCCATCAAAAGCAGACAAAAAATAATTACAAAATCGGAAAGTTTATTGATTTCGCTACGATACGGCATATATCTATATAGTGTACATATAATTCTTCTTTGCGTGTGTATGTGACCGAACTCTTCCTAAACGGCTGGACCGATTTGGATAATATTTTTTTGTGTGGGTTCAAGTGGATTCGAGAATGATTTGGATTCACAATTCGGTCCGATATCGCAATTAGTTAAATATGCACCAAAATTATGTAAGGGTGCGCGATTGTTCATAAAAAATTATGGACAATATTCTTGAAGCCACTATTTTGAGCGGCAAACTTCAATGTGAAGTAGTACTTCTACCACAGATCCCAATGATTCTTTCAGACTCACCTACCCATTCAAATGTTTGCAATTTCCAGTTCGCTTGACATTTGCTATGACCATTAATAAGTCACAAGGTCAAACAATGACAAATTGTGGCTTAGATTTAGAAAACCCTTGCTTTTCGCACGACCAATTATATGTTGCGCGTGTCCGAGGTTTGGTAAACCATCACATTTGTTTGTTTATACCCCTCAAGGATTAACCAAAAACATTGTGCATTCAATGGCATTACGATAAACTTATTTTTTGTGCATTAAAAAAATATACCCTTTAATCAAAACAAGTTTAAGCTTCTATTCAGAATAAGTTCTATATTCAACTTAGTTCATAATAAAATTTGACACGCAATCGATAGGTCGAATTGTGGTAACTGTACATGTGATGATGTCAGGTATTGTAATAACTTTCTTTGTAAAAAATTTCATCAAAACGAACCAGATTGTAACAACTTATTCAAAAAAGTTTGTAACTTTCGGATTTAAGACGTGTGTACAGGACAACGTCTGTCGGGACCGCTAGTATATTGTGTATTCTTAAATATATTCATTAAAATAAGTATTTCCGTTCATTAGTTAAGTAAAAATTATAATGCGAACCTAGTGCTTGCACCACTCTATTTTCATATAACAAAATCAGGGGTATATTTCGTGACTAATTCAGTTGTTAAACAATTTCTTTATGGACTTGAAATATTTTTCATATGAGGAAAATTTTTTTACTTTGATATGTAGAACCAAAAGCTAAAGGCAGAGTACAAGCAATTTTCTCTCTTCAAACAATTAAATCTCTCCAGTAATGACATTCAATTATTTACAAAAAAATAGCTGTACATTTATCTTTAGAGTTATCTTTCAGATCTTTTTGTAATTTCATAAATGTTCATAATTCTGATGATGTTTGTAAATAAGGTCTATTGCAAATTTATCAATTACCAACCTTTCAACAATTGATAAATTTGTAGAGTAGTGCAGAGTGTCACATATGGCATGTATGCCAATTCCTGTTCTACAGTTTATTAAAATAATCATTAAATTTTATTTCCCTTTTAATTTTTATACTAGAAATAATTTTAGACAAGAATTTTAATTGAAAAACGAATTTAAGCTTTGAAATGTAAAAACAATATTTATATTTTAAACAAAACAATATGTTTTTACTTGTTTTTCTTGAAGTAAAACTGGAATTTTTCAATTATGTTAGAAAGTATAAAAGCAATAGTGATTTCAAATTTCCATGGGAAAAGAACCAGTCAAAATTAATACCAAAAGAATGCAAAAGAAATTCTAAAATAGATATATACGAGATTTAATAAAACTGAATTAAGAATTTTGATTTAATGCCTTCTATAGTATTCCATAATTTGAACCCTTAAAATACACTAATAATCAAATAAAGCATTCCTAAAAGTTTGAAACAAATCAAATTCACATGTTAATATATCTTATTTGCAAGCCATTATAAGGCTTGATTAGGTAAAATTCTACCCAGAATGTTTGAAGCTGTGTAAAAGGTAATTGGAGAACAACAAATATACTAATCTTATATGGTTTTTAAAAAAAACAATTTTAATAATTAAAAAACATTTTTTTAACATTATTCTTTTCAATATGTCCTGATTTTTGAACATTTGGTATTCCAACAAATGACATTGCACAAACTCAAATAATCCATATTTTATCTAATATGTATTTTAAACACTTTTTTAATACATCAGAATTGGAAATAAATATCTGATCCTTTCTTACGTTTTTTTGAATTGACAATCAATCATACCAAAGAGAGAGTATACTTCTATACTTTTTGATTCATATACCTTTTTTTTTACTCGTTTTTTATGCAAAATACATAATAAAAGAATAATATTTTAAAATACATAATATAAAATTGCCTAAAAAATATTTACTTACATAGAAAGTAATTGAATATGCTCTCTTTTATCAGTACATTAAATATATAAAATTCAAGTAAGATTTGAATAGATCAAGACACAGCCTCAAAATGTAATCCCTGATAATTAACAAATATATAAATAAATTACACATTCATCTTGAAATATAACTTTTATAAAAGTTAGTTACAAGTCATAAAAATAAAAGTGGCTGAATTTATAAAAAAAAATTTGTAGTTAAAGATAATGTTAATTGCATTATCTCTCAACATATTGTATATCATGTTATAACAAGATAAAAAAACTCAAATATTTACAGCAGCTCTAACCTAGCAAGAGCTTTCAAACAATTTTGGTTAACAACAGCCAAACTGAATTGACATAAATCAAACAGTTCTGAACACAAAAAGTATTCATAAAATTAAAGTAATTTAAAGTGACTGCCTACCTTGAAAATGTCGTTTTTCATCTACATACAGCATTTTTTAAAAAAATTTCAAAATTTTAATGGTTTGAACATTTTTCTTTCCAAAACAGTTTTTCTTTTTTCCTTTACGTAAAATAGAAAAAAAAAAAGTTATAGTGATTTTAAAAAACATCACTCTATGCAAATGGGTGGAAAGATAAAACTTTAAATGCGTTTTTCTAAAAATTATGTTTTTGAAAGAAACTCTTTACCAGATACATGATATCTTAAGAACCAAACCAGATAAAGTTTTGTGGGAATGTTTATAATACTATTTTTCATAAAGTGAGCCATATGTTTTGTTGTAGGTTAAATATTTTTTCATTTAGGGTAGTTTTTATACAGAAAAAGCTTTAAAAATTTCAAAATTTTCATATTATTGTGTATAATTGTCTGTAATTTTTTTATATTTTAATATTTCTCTAAGATTTTGGTTCATATTGAAGAGCACCGTAATATGTATGTTGTGTATAAAGAAAATTATGTGATAATTGTATTAGAAATTTTTATACAGTGTTACGCATTTTAGTAAAAATTCCTTGAAAACAACCAATTTTTCTAAAAGTGTACAATATTTATTTAAAAATTTTTATGTATTTACATATTTTTTTTCTTTTTTTTCCTAAAAACACTCAATTTGTTTCAAAAATTTGTTTTTATAAAAAAAAAATGGGTCCGAAGGTAGGCAGCCACCTTAAATATATATATATATAAAAAAAAACAAACTTTATCATATATTTAAAAAAGTACTTAAATTCAAGAAAACAAAACAAAAAATTTCTATATAGAATAATCCAAAATATTGTCGAATTTGTACAGTATTTCATAACTCATTAAAAGTTTATGAATGCATACAGTATCACAGTGGCATGCATACACAGACCACTTTTATGGGAGGGGTAGAAAAACAAACAGAGGGGGAAAAAAGTAGATGAAAAAGTCAAAGTCAAACCTTTATGCTAAAATTAAAAATCCCTCATTGTATGGGAGAGGATTAAATTCCTAGCCACACCCTTGTGTACACCACTACAGTAAAACAAAAATTAGAACGAAGTTATTTCAGACCTAAAAATTTTTTTTTTTTGCTCAATTTTATACTTTAATTTAATGAGTATCTATAAAAATTAAGGAAAGAAAGAAAGTTTATTCAAAATAAATGATCCAAATCACATTTTTTTGAATAACAATCTATTCTACAGTTAAATGTTCAGACTAATTTTTACAGCCTTTATTTAAACAATAATTATTTAAAAAATTGAGTATTTTCAAACAAAAAAAAAATCATAACAAAATTTACAACTAAACATGCACCCAATGGCCTCAATTCATGTGACATCATAGTCACATGATAGTAAAAGCTACGTGATTCTAGCCAATCAATTCAAAAACTCATGCGACGTCGTCAGAGTCACACGATAAAAACTATCTAGTGTTTCCAGCTAATCAGTTCACGTGCTCCGGTGTTGCCAAGTTTTGCTCTACACAGAAACTTTCTCTTAAAAAGTACATATGTACACAAAATGCATTTTATTTAAAAGTATAAACATAAAATATGATTTATTTTTAAATTTAAAAAAAAATCTTTTTGAAGAAATTTTTTTCAAAACATTTAAACATCTTTACCCAAATATGAAATTTGATCTGAGTTTTACAAATAGAACAACAAGTACAATTAGTTTAATGTTTGTTTTGAATTCAATGGAAAAAAAGTGTTTGTTTCTATCATGTGACTTCATGAATTGAGTCCATTATGTTTTCCCAATTTGTGTAAAAAATATATTGTACATATGACAATTAAGAAAATAGGTCCAAACTTTTTAAAATAAAAAAAAAATTATTAAAAGAAAAAATTGCATGAAAATTTATACTATTTTTAAATGCTACATTTTACAATGATTACATTTGCAATGAAAAATGTATGATGTTAAATAAATTTTCATTTTAAAAAAGAGAAAAAACATTCCTAATCAAAGAATATGAAAAATAACCAGTTAACTAAAATGTGATTTTATCCATTATCATTTTCATAAAATAAATGCTTATACACAAGAATGTAATATCACTAGTAAATATTGGGCATCTTTTTTTGCACATTCTGTAAACACTTTATACAAATGTCAGTTTGAAATTTTCCATTTATTAACTTGTGGAAAAATTAATAAATTTACAAGTAAACAAAAAATTTTATTTTAATTTTAATTGAAATCGAATTTTAAAAAAGTATATACAATTTTTACTTTCAACACCAAACTTAAATTGCAGATTTTGGGAAAAACACATATGTGTGCATTGAAGTTCAGAAATATTAACAATAAAAGAAAGAAGAAATGAAAAAATATATCCAAGTACCAAATCTAAAAGTGGCATAAACTGACAAATAGTAAAACTGTATAAGATGATTTTGGCTAAATGAGGAGTGCTGCACAATTTTTTTGGAATGGGGGATTTTGAATCAATCAAGTAATGTTAAACCAAAATTATACAAATAAACTGAAATCAAATTGAACGCAAATTGTTTCTTGGATTATACAATTATTTTAAAATCATAAGATAAGTAATCAGTATTAAAATTTTTAAAACAATCTCATAGTTCAAACTCAAACTCAGTGGTGCAACAGCCCATGAGGGCTAGGGCCTACTGTGTCCATCCCAGCATACGTGACCTTTGGGCACTGAGGTACATGAGCATATTGACCACCTGAACGGGATGTATAAAGCGAGACCCCCAGTATTTAAGTCCCCAAGCAAGCTTGGTACTCATTTATCGACCCACTGCAGTAGGGATGAACGGTTGAGTCGACTTTGCCCAGCCCGGGGAATCATAGTTCTAACAACTTTTAGTAAAAACACTAAAAAAATAGTATTATTTATTTACAACAAATTGTGTTTGTTATTTACAATAGCTTCAAGAAGTATATAATATTTACAATATAAAATAGAGATTTCTTAAGAACACAGCCTTTATTACGAACTCTTCCTTGTTGCTTTAAAAATCAATAGAATATATACATGTAAAAAATAACATTCACTATCATACAAAAGACCTTTTGTTATATACAGTATATAACTACATTTGTTCAAATTCAATCTGATGTCCACAAGAAGAGCAGGTTTTGATATACACATCATCTTCTTCATTATAAACTTCAGCTCCATAAGTATGTGTATGAGAAAGGTCCTTTTTTCTGTATAAACTGCTGCGTACTTCCATTCGTAATGCTATGAAAAAAATATCAGAATATTGAAAAATAATTCAATGATTTATATATTATTCTATTTATCTACTATTAACTATTGTTTCTATTTTTTTAAAATGTGAATTTTGAAAAAAGAGGCCGGGGGGATAGAAGATTAATTCTGAATAAAACAGCAATTCAATTCATAATGCTTTTTTTTGGTTAACGCACCTTACATTAGTTATTTCAACAACAAACATATGACCCTATACCACATGCAAGAAAAAAAAGATATAAACAGGGATTTGAATAAAACCAAATACATGCCTAGATCACTAAATCATGTTTTAACAATTCCCATTTTAAAATTGAAAAGTATAATTTTGAAGTTATTGACAATGTCACGTACTTAGGTTCTGAAATTAATAATAGGAATGAGTGTACTAGTGAAATCCAAAAGAGAATAATTATGGCTAATAGATGTTGTTCCTGTTTGACAACACCAAAGAAAACTATTTGCTGAACTGTGCATTACTGCGTGAATATGCGCAGATATTTTGCTTCTTAGAAATTAACTGCTTGTTAGAGTTAACTGCTGTCTGTTAATCATTGTGTATGCTGCTTTTGTCTCGCGTTATTAAAAAAAAGTTCTTTTAAAATGAAGCAGTGCATATCGCTTGATGGATTAATTAGACTTATTAGATAACATTAGAATAAATAATATTGAAAAATTAGATTTATACAAAATGAACCACTGATGCAAAGAAAAACTTAAGAGTTAAGAAAAACTAGACACTAGAACGAACCCTTTGATGACCACACCCAGATGTCTTAATGGAATATGAAAATATTTGAAATCAAATTTAATCAAAAGAAAGACGAAGGTTCTACTGTATAAAAGTCTTTTAAGATCAGTATTAACTTATGCATGTGACTTGGTCCATGTCTCGAACAGATGAGAACATAAGTATCTACGAAAGAAAGACTGTAAGATTTATTTGTGGAGGAATTCAAGAAAATGGCTTGTGGTAACGATGATCAAATTTAGAATTCTATCGATTATATAAAGAATCTGACATCATTAACTTCATCAAAGTAGAACGAATTAAATGGGCAGGCCACATTGTCAGAATGGATGAATATCGCACCAATAAAAAAGTCTTCAATGCCCAACCAATTGGCACACGGAGAAAAGGTAGGCCAAATCTAAGATAGATTGATGGCCTAGAAAAAGAGATCTAGTTTTGTCCTCCTAGATCCCCCTCCTCTAATTGTTTGTTTTAAACAATTGGAGAACACTAGCAAGAAGAGGGCTTCTTGTGAAGGTCAAGACCCATCCTGGGTTGTAGAGTGACTGGGGAAGGAAACAGGGATTTAAGCAATGGCAACATGGGTCCATGCCCAGGATTGTATTTTTATTCATGGTAGTACTTGACATATGCTAATTAAACTACAATATTGGTTCAGTTAGATGACAATGATATTGCTTTGCTTTTTTATTATGCTCTTGGCAAACTTGTCAGGAAATTTAGAAAGTATTAAAAAAGTAATAAAAAAGGTCCCTCAGAAAAAGAAATTGGATATTTGAGCTAAGAATTACATTGACAGTTGCATACTACTGGTGAATTTTAGTAAGGGTGTGTTTAGTGGTAGTAATTTTCTTAATACCCATGAGCACAAGAAGTGCAAGTCCAGCCCTGGATGTGAAAATAGAATGGGGTGGGGGGATTGCTAACTCATGATATATATCATCAATATTTTAACAATTAGTTATACATTAAATGTTAAACATTTTTTAATGAAGAGAGTTAACATTTTTTTAGCATAGAAAATATATCATTACAGGGTAAAAAAAGAAAAACTGTTGGAAAATAACCTTTCACTTTTTTTTCAAATTGTTTTTTCTTTCTTTTTAATTGAGCTTCTTCCCTTTGTTCTTTCTGTTCTTCAATAGCTTCTTCTGTGCCATATATTTCTAAAGACCTGTTTTCCACCTACAAAACAATTCAGTACAAATGTAATACATCATAAAAAGAAACATAACTTTTATTCTAATTTTATCATTAAATTTGGATAATTTATAACTAAGAATTTATCTGATATATCTAAATATTTAATACTAAGATATTGTCTTGAATATTGATTCTTTTTCAATTAAACCAAATTTAAGCTAAGATTTGCAAGCTTTAATTTTAGTAAAATTATTTTACCCATATTTTTTAATCTAACAGCATAAAGTCAGAAAATGAAGGATTACAATAAGCATCAATACTCCAATTGAAAATGAAAAAAGGCGCAGAAGTCTAATATGGGTATATGAACTCCATCCCTATGCTTATTTAATCAGAAAATCGACAGCGGCCATGTTGTATGATTATGCGGCATGTAAAAAATCCCTTAGAGTGCCCGTTTGGCTTGGGTGCCCTCTGCAAAATTAAATTCCTAAGTTCAATTTTGCATTGTAAGAGCTCAGGTGCCTCCCTCTGGGGAGGAAACTGGGCATCAAAATTACTTGCGGCAATTGGTATCGTCTATATGGTGCTGAAATAAAAAGTGATACTAGCTCCTGGGGAATGAACTAGGTCTGCAAAGGTAAAAAATACCAATACGCAGCCCCATTCGAGGAGGATGCTTATTTAATCAAACTGTTGAGTTAGCATTATCATTTTGCTACATTGTTTACATTTTATATTTTTTTATTTATGTATTATCACAATTCCTTTAAGCCATATGTGGGAAAATTGCCAAAATTAAGAACATAACAGAGACTCCGATCCTATAATTGTTCCTCATGAAATTAATAAATCTGGAGAACAGCACTCACATGCGATACATAGAAAGAATGTGATGACAAAAATGGAGAAATGAACAGCACATAAAGGAACAATGCAACACCATTTTGAATTATATTTACATAAATTTATATGGTGCCAAGATCAAGAAGCTTAAAAATGCAGTTTTTTTAAAAAGTTATCCTTTAATCTTTTAAGTCATCATTTCTATCAGAAGAAGAATTGAACACCACTTAAAGCTTGCAAAATAATTTCTTTTTAAAATATGGCTGTATAGATATTATGTAAGTAATAAACACATATCTTTATGTTGTAAATTGTTATTCTTCTCCTATGAAAAAGTTGCCTAATTTCACCAATATGTTGCAATAATACATAAATATCCATTTTTCAAAAACCTTTTTGTTGCTTAATAATTACAGTAATTAAAAAAACACATTTCTAGAAGAAAAAAAATGTCCTCAAAACAATATGTTCATTACTCTACTAACTTGAATGTTTCACAAGACATTAAAGTCTACAGTAAATCATGCAGACACAAGCTACTTGCTAAGCTGACAGATCCAGTTAAAAAGACCTTTAATGTAACAACATTAAAAATGAATAAAAGATAAACTTAAATTTGTACTTTGACTTTCAAGTCTTTTCTCAATACAAGTTTATATTCAAAAATAACTAATTTGATTATTTAGGTTTTGTATGTTATATTAAAGCCCTAAATTGCATAAGTATATTCAAAATAAAGAAAGTTGATGATGTTAGCATGCCTAAACTTCTAAATATTGAAAGACATTTATAGTAAAAATATCAAAACTTATAATACTTTTCATATTAGTCTTTAGATGATAATTGTACTCAATGTAACATGCAACTCATAATATATCAACAATATATGTATCAAAAAGCTCCAATTAATATAATATTATATCATCAAAAGTTATTCAAATTAAAACCAAAAAGTTACATATTTCAATCGAATTTTTAAAAAACAAATCCTTTTAATATATTAAATATATTTTAAGCATAAATAAATTTAACACATTTGTTTTAGTTTACAGATTAATAAATATCACAGCCGTAACAATTATAAAGCTAACAATTTTTTAGCCATTAAATATAAAAACATTTCATTCACATTTAAAATACAATATTATTTACTTATGAATGGAATATAAACATGATTTAAAAACATTAACGAATTTTATGAAATTTTAAGTAAAAAATAAACAAATTAAAGGTCACAAAAAAATGTTCTTATTAAATAACTTTTTCATTTCACTTACCTGCAATCGAAGATACAATTTCATACTTCCATGCAAATTATGAGGATTTTTTCTCAAGATATACTTTAAAGGAGGTTCACGTTTATCAAAATCACAATCTTTCAACAAATATTCCTTCTTTGCATCTGTTTTACTAATTAGAGCATGGGCCCCATCATTATCCCTAAAAACCAAATTTTAATGTATTTTTCTATCTTAAAATGTTTTTCCAACATATAAAATAAATAAATAAAAACAATAAGTCTTTATATTTTTAATCAATTAAAATATCTGAGCATCTTTTCAAAACCTGAAATAACTTACAAAATTAGCAGGAAAATTAAGAGTTAGATTTATAGAAAATATAATAATACTTGGAAAAATATTTTCCTGAAAGTGATCTATCTTTTCTTCAAATAATTTTAAATGGCCATAAAACTAGTATTTTACAAGTTAATATTTTTTACTGAAAATAAAGATATACATTTTGCTTCTTAAAAATTTTCTATTCTTATGTATATGAATACATAAGAATAGAAATAATGATAATAATTGCTAATAGTGCTTGAATTTTATCCTTATTCCTTTTGTGAATAAATCTTAAATTAAATAAAAAGTCAATATATATGTGTGTGTGAGTAATCACTTACCTACAACTATCACAAACATGGAAATCAAAGTGAGTTTGAAGATAAGAATCATTAAATTCTTCATTACATTCGAGGCAAATAGGTCTGTCAGAAGAAAACAAAGGAGCAGGTGTAGAGACAATATGTCTATTCTCAACACTTAATTCTGATTCATCATCTTCAGCAAAAAATCCAGCTCCAGTATCACGGGGTTGGGAAAGGGTAGTAACTTCTTTTTGAGTGATAGCTCTAAAAAAAGATGCATAAATAAGTAAGACTAAAAAAATATTAAAATATGATTAATTGGTTTTTTTAAAAAATGACCCACAGATCAATAAACAACTAATTCTTTTATATTATAATCAGTTTTTTTAATTGAAATGAAATGATAAATTGGTTATAAATGCTTTCATTCACATGTAAATTTTTCATTTTGAAAAAAAAAGTTCTGCTATTGAAAGCAAAAAGTAAATTTTTTACTTTAAATATTATACACTGATGTCTGGAATTAATATTCCAAAAGAGCTGTTTTATCATCATATGTATGTGTTATATTAAATAACCTATAATAATATTTAATAACATCATTAGCATCTGCAAAAATTATTTGTGAGGCTTTTAACTGGGATTTCTTAAAAATATATGTCAATTATTACTTTAAAAATATTTTTTCCATTCTATTAATATTTTTAAGATCTATTAGTAGAATCCAAACAATGTGGGCCACATCAGTTTATATATATAAATATTAAAAAAAAAAAACAACTTAATAAATATAAAAATACTTTTTCAAAAAAAACTATAACATCTATAATATATCAAACAAACTTTATAAATTACATTTACTTTAAAATCAGACAAAAGAAGGCATTAATAGGTTTTATATATAGTATAACATAACACACCACTTTAATTCATGAACTTTGAAATTAGTACATTAAGAACTTTTAAGCCAAGCACAGTAAGTACTCTAAATATATTTACAATACATCAGATTAATTTAATAATGCTTATTTCAACACAAGAACTTCTTCATAATATTTATTTCTACCAAAACAGATAAAAAATACAATGCAAATTTATAGTACAATAGAGTAAAAACTGTGAGAAAGCATGAATTACCAAAGGAATAAATCTAGTCTTATGTATTGAAGAGCAACTGAATTAGATACTTGTCTTAGATACCATCATGAGATGCGACCTTTTGTTCTGATAGTAATAGTGATTCATCTGGGTATGGATTCAACAGGATACTAGAAGCATTAGGAAGCAAATATGGGCTGGAGGTTCTTATCTTGAGAATAAATAATAGTGTTCTTTATTTGGAACCTAATTAATCTGTAATAGATTCAATGCAAAACTAGAAACTTTTGTCATTTTTTTAAAGATGTCCTTTTATTTCTTTAATTGATAAAACTAACCTTAAAATCCAGTGTATAACACATACTTTTAACACAAAAAATAGGATCGAAATTTATGGCTGTGCAGGTAAAACACCGAATATAAAAATAATAGCTTTAAAAATAAAAAAAGGAGATGAGCATAAAAAAAAAATTAGATTTCTACATAAATCGAAATACTACTTGTTTAAAAGAAATGACAAAGGGTTGTAATTCTAGAAATATACTATATTTTCTAAGGCTTGGGATAATTCAATGAATAAATAACTTCAAAACATAAGAGCATTACATGTACATTTCAAGTTTCTTCATAAAAAAGGAGGTGCGTGTTATATGTAATACAAGGTGAATACTTAAAAATTAAACAAATTACCTTGAAGGTATAGGTGAGCATCATACACCGGATTCTACAGTATATAATTTAAACATGCATAATTTTTTTTGATAAAAAAGTTGCACAATGTCATAATCATTCCCATTGTAATCATTGTTTCATGTCACAATCACTTCCCTGAATACTAGAAGCATCACTGCATTTTGGAGCTATTACTGCTATTTTTCACCCAAGAGGGTACCAAGTTCACCTAACAAAGGATTAGAGTTAAAGGACCAGTTTACAAGGAATAAGAGTACTCAAGAGGACACCTCGACAAATACCACCCTGCTAGATAACAATTACTTAATTTTCAAAAATATAATACAAATCAATGAGATTTTTTGCACAAGAGGAGAGTCTTACAAAGTATTTCTGTTTACAATAAAGATTTTGCTAAAGATAATATTTTCATATGCAGTAACTAAAAAAATAATCTAAAAGTATTAATCTTAGGCTACAAGTAAACACTTTAACTAAAGTTAATCAGCTAACAATGTTGGCCCAGACAAGACTAAAAGGGAGAAAAAGAGAAAAACTAAATTCAACAAACTAAAAGGCAGGGGCGTAGCTACCCCCGTATCAATGATACGGGGCCCTCAAGCTACAGGGGCCCCAACATGTGTAATTACATTGCCTCTAATAGGGCTTTCTTTTCTAAAAAAGGGTCCAGAAGGAATTTTGACATGGGGCCCACTCTGAACTAGCTTCGCCAGTGTAAAAGGGCAAAAAGATGCTTAAATTAAGATTTGAAAAAAAAATTAATAAAATATAAATAAATAAATACATTAAAAAAAAACAGAAATTCTTTTTAAAATCTACCTAGCTATGACCACTAATCAGGTCATTGAAGCTATCAGCTCACTTCAGAATACCAAAGTTATTTCAGCTTTTCCATTTTTCACTCTTTTCCATATCATTTCAGATATTTAATCAAAACTTTAAAAAAATTATCAAGAATAGAAGATAATAGTTAATTGATACCTGAATATTTTAAATATGTTCAGCTCTGTTGTGATAAATACATATTACATCAATATTCCACCATAATGATCAATATTTATTGAATACAGAAATAATTTTTAAACAATGAATGTGCTAAATTTAAATTATATTATGCAAAGTAAATCTTATATTTATCATTTTTTAATATATATTTTGTTAGCTATTGAAGTTATCTTATGTTTCAAAGAACAATGACCAGTTAAAATTACGCATTCCTAATATTCAAAACTCTACATTTCAAAATTTATCAAAAAATATTTGAATCATAATAAATTAATTTTCTAATTAAATGTTAAAAAAAAATGCAAAAATCTTTTCATAAAAACATTTATACTTTGAGTACACAAAATATAATTCAATGACTTAGCCTATGATTTTCGTAAAGTTGAAAAGCTAAATTTTTTGTAATCAATATTTAAAAATTATTTTCTACCTTTTGCCATATACATCTGAAGTTTTTTCCTCTCTTATTCTTACTAAATTCACCCAGTTAATCCATGTAATGAAGGGAACAAATCATCTGCTTAGAAACATAAATAATAAATTATAGTTAAAAAAAAACATGCTTTTATGGTTAAATCAAACTAAGATGTAAAAAATAATTCTTAATATAAGAATAAAATGATTAACAAGAAAATTAATGTCCTTGTGATAAAAGTGTGTGGGGGGAGGGGGGCTTTGTACTACATTTTTATACTAACTCAGCATTTCGGAATAGAACTAGTAAGAAATTATAATTGATATTGAGCACCCCATGCTTTTACCACAATGATATTAATTTTTTTATATTAAGAATTTTTTTTATTTTAGTTCATTAACCATAAAAACGTGTGTTTTAGTTTTTAAACATATTTTTTTTTCCCTTTCGAAAACTGACAATTGTTTATATTATGGTGAAATTGTAAATCTCCTTTTCAAAAGAAACGGAGGGATCAACCCTTTTTTTCGGGGCCCACATACTTTATTTAAAAGTTTTTTTCCATTTAGTTAAAAACAGCTTTTCACCCCATACATTTGAAACGGGGGACTCATAATTTATTTTTTCATGGGCCAATATGAGGATAAATGGGAAGGGGGAAGGAAATTTTCTAATACCAAGATAACTTTGGGAAATTTAAATTGGGGAAAATTTATAAAAAAATTAAAACCTTGTTTTGTTTTTTATTATTTTTTATGTATATAATACATATTTTTTTACAAACACTTTTAAATTAGGGCTTTTAAAAACACCCTTCCCAAATTTCCCCAATCTTTTAAAATAAAACGGTTTTATAATTACATAATATAAAAAAACCCTAGGCTGCCCTTTTTTTACCTGTGAAAAAATTAAACAGTTCAAACCCCTGAGGGAAAGGGGCCCCCAAAAAGAAAAAAATATCATTGACCAAATGACATACGCAAAAGCAAAATTGATATTTGATTTTTTTTGGGAAAAAAATTTTCCCCCCCAAATTTTTAAATGTTCTTAAATAAGTAAATTTCAGAGCAATGGACCACTTAAAATCAGGGGCCAGGTTGAATCCTTCAAGGGCTGTAACAATCTTTTTGTCACCAAATCTTAAACAGTTAATCCTTGATCCGTCGGGGCAATGGAGAAAAAGAAATATTGTATTGTCACGGGCCTTTCATTTAAAAATTTTTGAAAATCTTTTACCAAAGTGGGTGCGGGTTAAAAAGAATAAATGTCTCCAGATAGCCATGTAAGAATAAAATACGCATCACATTCTTCTGGTGATATTGCGTGGAAGAATAAATTGTTTTTTTTTAAATCCTAAAGATTTGGTAAAGTAACAGGATATTGGAGCATACAATCAGATCGGAACTAATTATTTGAAAAGAACAATTTGGCACTCTTTTAAAGCAGATCCATGACATTTCAACAATTTTCTACAGCTCACAAACTTTTCATAATGCAGGATAAAAAAATAAAACGTCTCTCTCAATGGCATATGATGAATATGAGATCAGGTGACCAAGATGACCAGGAAAGCAGTCATGTCTGTAGAGTCTTGACTACTTGGTAACAATTTGAAAGTTATAACATGGTGTATTGTCCTTGTTAAAAGACAAGGTCTTCAGTAAAATGCTGAAGACACAAAATTTGGTGCATTTGCAAAAGTATCATGGTAACGCTGATTGGTGAGGGACAATGTTACACATACCAAGCATTCTATTTCAGATAAAAATCTTCAAAATAGAATGTTATCCCTACCAGCCTTGAAAAGCATCCGCTAGGCCAGAAGGATTTATTGCTTTATGTGGTTTGTACAGTACTCATATCCTGTCATTGGCAAATACCAAGTTGAATCTACACTCATCAGTCATGGTAACATTTACAGACATATTTAAAATCAATTAATGATGCTGCTGAGAGCATGTTCATATTTGTTCCCTGTAATGAGTGGTCAGTAGAGATATTGTCAATGGTTAATTTTCTCTAACAAGGAGATGATTCTAGATAGCATGATTGCTTATATAATTATTTATCAGTTTTAAATTGCGAAATGATCTTTTGGATTGTGACCCATTTATACCTGCTGTTATTATGCAAACTAAATGATGATGGACCCACTTATTCACACTTTATTGTCTATGACAATTAGCTTTTATAAGACGCTTTAACTGGAATCAATGTACTCGCAGTACACCTGTGAGTGTATTGCGAATGAAATATTTCAAAGTCTAAGCTATTTTCAAGAACAAGGGACCAATTTAACAACTCCTAACAATTTGCCCACAAGTCAAATGTCCTTGATCTCCTACTCCTACTTCTTCTGATTATTACTAATTTCTATCATATTACTCATAGTAATGTTAGATAACTGCTTATATCATTTACTTTCTAATTTTATAGTTGACTGCAATGTCATATTTGCTGGATACCAATTGTCTTTAATTCAATTGCTCTTCAATGTATAATTGATACGCTGAAGGCAACTTTCAGAAAATCTACAATCCTGGGATCAATCAATAACACTGATTAAATAACAATTGTAACACTAACTTCAAAAGACTAATAGAAAAGGATTCCTTCACAATTAAAAAGGGGGCTAAAGCAAAAAACAAAGATATACACGAAAAAATTACTTTTCGGCATTTGCTATATTTGCAATACGAGCTTTTCTTAATTGAAGAGCTTTTTCTCGATTCTTTTTCATACGCTGCAATTGACTTGCAGTCAGCTTCGTACTCTTTTCATCTTTTGCACCTGTTGAAAAAAGAATTTTGGAAAAAAAAAATGCATTGATGAAATTTTAAAAAAGAAATATTTCTATATTTATCTAAATAATATAAAAAATTTTGATTAATGATCACATAAGCTCAAACATAAATACCAATATTGAGTACATACTATTACTCTCCTTATACTAGGCAATTTAAAGAATTACAACAGCAATTTTTTTCATTACAGGAACCAGAAATACAAAGAAATAATTGCAAGAAAACATTTAAATAAATAAAAATTTACCCTTATTTTATGTGTTGCTTGAATAAAAAATTTAAAATAAATTTAAATGAACTCTTGGTTGATTAGAAGTGATTTTGTCTTAAAGGTGGGAAAAGTCTATTGGTAACAGTTTAATCAAATGGCAAAGAAAATACGTGAGCTGGTACTTCTGTCTACTAATTTTTACACCACCATATGGGAGGATTTAAGAAATGTAGAAAATTATACATGCTATTTTCAATTTAATATTCAAGTCTCAAATTTATACTACAGAATGATTAACATAAAAAATAGCATTTGGGGATGTTTTTTAGATTTCATAGAATAATAATTTTTTATTCTCGGAAACTATTTATTTTCAAAATCAGATACATTTTATATTATTTTGATAAAGTCATGTACTCTTTGCTCCTGATGGCTATTTATATTTAAAATTGTCAGATTTTTCTAAAGACAGATGATTTCTCGAAATAAATATTTCCCAGTTTTCACTTAAAAACTCCATTAAGATTTTGATTATAATATTCATGGTGAATCTGTATAAGTCAGTAGTACACACAGGAATTTTTCAAGGGGGGTGTCCAGGATCGAAAGTCCGCCATTCTTGTATCATGCTCCTTTTGATTTTGTCGATTTTCGGGAACAAAAAACAGTAAAAAACTAATTATTGAATAAATAATTAGCATTAATTAATAAAATTAATCGTTGATAACAAACACTTAATTAAATTTTACGTACTATATACTTAGAATTATAATCAATCGGAAAAAAAATCAAGGGTTTTGGGGAGGGTCCGGACCCCTAGGACAACCCCCTTGTGTGCGCCACTGGTATAAGTTAATTACTTTTTAGGAATTTCCCTTCAGTTAATTTTCCTAATGGAGCACAAAGGAAAGAACTGTGACAGAATGAAGCATTGTTCAAAATTTAATTTTGAATAAAATCAAATGTTCAACTTTAAAAAATGTCACATGTTTGATTGAGAAGGACTTGATTAATTAATTTATTATACCACTATAGAGGAATGAATAAGCATATTAGGTAATCTGTGAGAGAAAATAACTGAAGAAAGTAAATCATATGTGATCCAGATTTTAACAACAAATATGTGGCTTTGAAAAGCAACTTTTGATTTCATTTCTTTTGAAATTAATATCTCGAAAAATAATCACAAAGGACAAGCTCCTTCAAACCAACAAAAATTCAATCCCTTCATGTGAGATTGAAGTTAAATCTAAACTTCCTAAATTCATGCGACTAAAGATGCACAGAATTAGTAATGTGAATGAGGGTACTTACCTATTATACCATCAACCAATTTTGCCAATAGACAAAAACAAATTTCTGTGCATACTTATTCCACATGAACACTTCGATAAATAAATTGATGAAGATTTCAAAGAATTAAATACTGTATTTAAAAAGTACACTTGAAATAAATGAGAAGATCTAATAACAATTATTTTATTCAGATAGCTAAAATGTCATAATTGCATTAAAACTCATATAATAAATGTATCTTCTTCATGTAGACTAAGAGACATAAATTTGCATTAGTATGAATCTAAATACTGTCGTGCAAATCCACGATATTACTTGTTTTGTCATTTTGTTAAACCAAATAGTCTTTCATGTTTTTGACTGCATTTTTGGAAATACTAAACTACATTCCCTTCTGTAGAAAATAGATTCTAAATTTTGATAATTTTTCACAAAATAAGAGAATATTAAAAATTATAAACATTACTATTTTTAAGCATGTGTAATCATGAATATTGTGTTTGAACATGCACAAGAACAGAACAACCTATAAAAAAAAGTTATCATTTTCAAGCCTTTGCAAAAAAGATTGTTGTGTGGATTGACGTGTGGACATAGATTTTCCCTATTAGCAGCATATCACAATTTTTTGAGATTGGTCAACAGTATAATACACAAGTACCGGAATGGTTAATATTGGTCTTTCTCAGTGTTTAAAAAAATATTTTTTCTCAGGATGATTAGAGTTCTTACAAAAAAAGTAAATATTTGTTTTTAAGAATAGTATAAGTCTTATTTAATAACACTAACATGCTTCATAAATTCTCCAATTTCCAATAGTTATCTCTTTAAAATGTTGAAATTTCAATTTAACATTGTCATTGTCATGTTTAGAATTTACAATCTGTGAACGACAATTGATGCATAATCCATAGTTTGGCGATCGCTCATTGTTATTTATATTGATTCATCAATAAAATTAACATTAATAAAAACATGCAGTATCTATGCTAATCTTCGAACACATGTGAATATACAACGATTCAAGTGTAGCATAGGAGGGCCACTTAGCAGTCTTTTTTGCGATTAAAAGCGGTCGCTAAGTACATTTTTCGGAATTATTTATTATAGAATGAATTCGATATCTCACCATGACATTTAGATAAAAATCGCCAAATCCGAAGAAAAATCTCACCAAATCCAAAGTGCCCCTATACTACACTTTAAGATTTAATTAATTAAAATTGTGACAATTATAACTACTTTTAAGGGAAAGAGCAGTAGCTGATTGAATCAAAACGATCAATCAAAAAATCAATAATTTTTCTATTATTAAAAGAATTTAAACTAATAGCTTGACTAAAGAATATCAGAATTCATAGAAATATTTATAAATGACTTATTTGCAAGTAAAATTCACTATTCAAATTTATATAAACCATAAAAGTTAAATGACTAACTTACTTTCGGTATCCATAACTATAGGCAAGTGATGCTTTTGTTTACTATTCTGGTTCAGTTCAGTTTGTTATTGAATGGTTATACGGCTGTCTGTTCCTGCCCGCTCCAAAAATTGGCTAACCATTGCCAATCCTTCTCATAATTTTATATCATAATCAGATGACGAGGTTTGCATCTAAGCAAATATCTAATCAATAGTTCCGTTCGTGTTCTCTTCATACACTGTTTTATGCTCTCTAATTTCAATCAGCGGGAAATGTCTGAATAACTAGAAAACCAATGAAAAAAGTCCCTTCAGTCAAATTGAGTCCCGGAACTTCCTTACAGGTGATGTAGAGTCCTACTCATTACGAAAAGCCATCTTAAGGCATGGACCAGCTAGGCCTTGGTCCTCAAACTCAAGGGGACCTCGTCTCAGTTCCGATTTGGCCGCAATAAAATCATGATCAGAAAATAATTTTAATTATCAAATGTTATTCTCGGATATTCTTCGAACAACTGTGAATTTCAAACTATATGCCAACTAGCAAAACTGTATTATTATGTCAGGTCTGTTATCCGTGTCTAGAACTAGGCCAAAGGTCAGCAGACCTCCAATCTTTTGCACATTGAAGATCTGCTTCAGACTTCTGAGTCTGTGGCGGTGTGATATCTAAATAAACTAATACCAACATCACGCGAAGACGATCGTTTTGGCGTGATTGGTTCTCGCGTTCGGAACGGAAGGTACCCAGAACGAACCTTCCTCCTTCACGTCTATATACTATTGAAAATCTCGTTTTCCCTTTTTCTTTCACTATCTATTGGGAAAAAATGTCTTTATTTGTGTAACACATGGGACTGGCTGAAAATAGCTTCTATATAAAATATTTCCAAGAACAAAGTTTGCTGAGAATCAGGGAAAATATTAATCATCTTTCTAAGGCTGGAAAAGTCTAATTTATTGATTAAAATGCTACAATGAAGAGTCTCAAACACCCCGGAGAGTCTGAGACCTTCTTAAGTCTATCGGGATCCAGGGCCGGCTCTTGCAGTTTTGCCACCCCGGACAAAAATAGAAGATCCCCCTCTCTGTATATATATATTATTTTAAGTTTTTGAAAAATTCAAAATAATTCGAAATTAAGGACATAAAATAACTTGTTATTTTTTAAACGAGTGAAATGAAAGAGAAGGAATCGTCTATTTAAGCAGGCTGGTTTCTTCGAAAAATAGTCAACTAATGGGCTACTAATAGTTTACTAATCACAAGCGCTTTACTTATAGTAACTACACTCAAGACTAAAATAAAACATCTCCTGTGGCTCTCTATATACCAAAACCTCTTATTATCCTTCTCCCTTTTTGGACAGCTGACATCGGACATTGTAAGGGTGAAAAGAATGTCCGTTGTGACCTCACTCTAAGATGGGAAGAAAGTTTTTATAAAAGATGTGTAAAAATATTAAATTCCATGCTTTAACATATACTCCCGCCTTGAATTCTTCAAGTTTCAACATAAAAGAAAACTGTCATTAAACATACAGAGTACAAAATAAAAAAATAAGATACGTTAAATGAAAATATATCAAATTTTTTATAACAAATATATATATATATATATATATATTTCAAGTTTGAGCCAAATGCCACCCTTAAAATTTGCCGCCCCGGGCAGGGGTCCGGCCCTAGAGCCATTCTCGGGATCAGATGTTTTTAGT